>JAWPHD010008898.1:0-109945 GCA_037043455.1 Cyrtodaria siliqua | reverse complement strand
AAGAAGTACACCCAACTGGATGTTTAAATCAACCTTAAATCAATGAGGGCAGACTATTACTGCTGATGTATTAAATATTGTATATAGTAAATTACAGAAAAAAACAGCCTACCTATATTTATATTAGTTTTTTCCCTCTCATACATTAAACAATGAATGAATGAATGGTGTTTTACGGCACGCCGACACTTAAACAGGTCATATTGTGCGCAAAAAATGATGAAAAATGAAGAATTAAAAATTAATGTAAATATATAAAGATAAAATTATTAAACAAGAGCTGTCGGAGAACAGCGCAGCTCGACTATTCGATTTTTCGGAGAATAATAAATTTATAGCTAGTATATACCATCAGAAAACAAGGCTACAACAATGTGGGGTGGGGTTGGGAGCACAACATAACTATGTATAAGAATTGACCAAAACTACACAGAAATATGTAAAAAAAAAAAAAAACTTCCGAGTTTTGAGTGGGGTGCGGGGTGGGGGTTGGAGAGAGGCGGGAGTGGATGGTGGGGGGAGTGTGGGTGGGGAGGGCAACATATATGTGTAAGAAGCTATGTAATAATTCACCAAAACAACACAAAAATATGAAGAAGGGGCAACATATATGTGTAAGAATTGACAAAAGCAACACAGAAATATGTAAAAAAAATTAAATAGTTTCAAGTGCGGGTGGAGTGTGGGGAGCGGGGGGGGGGGAGAGGCGGGAGTGAGTTGGGGGGGGGGGGGGGGGGGGGGGGGGGGGGTGGAGGGTGCAACATGTATGTGTAAGAATTGACTAAAACAACAAAGAAATATGTAAAAAAAACAAAAAAACTAGTGTGGTGGGGGGGAGGGGGGAGGTATGTTTGGCGGTGAGGGGGCAACATATATGTGTAAGAATTCACAAAAGCAACACAGAAATATGTAAAAAAAATAAAAGGTTTCAAGTGGGGGTGGGGGTTGGGGGGTGGGGGTTGGGGGAGAGGCGGGAGTGGGTTGGGGGAGGGGGCAACATACATGTGTGTAAGAATTGACTAAAACAACAGACATATTTAAAAAAAAAAAAAGTTTCAAGTGTGTGTGTTTTTTTGGGGGGGGAGGGGAGGGGAGGGTGGGGGGAGGTGAGGGGAGGGGGAGGGGGGAAGGTTGCAACATATATGTGTAAGAAATAACTAAAACAACACAGAAATGTGTAAAAAAAAAAAAAATAGATTTTCAAGTGGGGGTTGGGTGGGTGGGGGAGCGGGGGGGGAGAGGCGGGAGTGGGTTGGGGGGGGGGGGGGGGAGGGGGCAACATATGTGTGTAAGAATTGACTAAAACAACAAAGAAATATGTAAAAAAAAAAAAAGTTCCAAGTGTGGGGCGGGGTGGGGGGGGGGGGGGTGATGGGGTGAGAGGGGTGATGTGGGGGGGGGGGGGGGGGAGAGGGGGTTGCAACATATATGTGTAAGAATTGAAAAAGCAACACAGAAATATGTAAAAAAATATATAATAGTTTCAAGTGGGGGTGGGGTGGGGTGGGGGTGTGTGGAGTGGGGGTGAGATGAGAGGCAGGAGTGGGTTGTGGGGGAGGGGGGTGGATGGGGCAACATATATGTGTAAAAATTGACTAAAACAACAAAGAAATATGTAAAAAAAAAAAGGTTCAAGTCTGGGGTGGGGAGGGGGTGATGCGGGTGGGGTGGGGGTGATGGGGTAAGAGGCGGGAGTGCCTTAGGGGTTTGGGGGGCAACATATGTGTGTAAGAATTGACTAAAACAACAAAGAAATATGTAAAAAAAAAAATCAAGTCTAAGGCGGGGCGGGGCGGGGCGGGGGTGAGAGGCGGGGGAGTGGGGGCAGGGAGGGTTGCAACATATATGTGTAAGAATTGACTAAAACAACACAGAAATATTAAAAAAAAAAATTCAAGTGTGAGGCGTGGTGGGTGGGGTGATGGGGTGAGAGGCGCGGGGTGGGGTGGGGGTGGGGGGGGCGCGGGTTGCAACATACAGGTGTAAGAATTGACAAAAGCAACACAGAAATATGTAAAAAAAAAAATCAAGTCTAAGGCGGGGCGGGGCGGGGGTGAGAGGCGGGGGAGTGGGGGCAGGGAGGGTTGCAACATATATGTGTAAGAATTGACTAAAACAACACAGAAATATTAAAAAAAAAAATTCAAGTGTGAGGCGTGGTGGGTGGGGTGATGGGGTGAGAGGCGCGGGGTGGGGTGGGGGTGGGGGGGCGCGGGTTGCAACATACAGGTGTAAGAATTGACAAAAGCAACACAGAAATATGTAAAAAAAAAAAAAAAAAAATCAAGTCTGGGGCGGGGTGGGGGGGGGGGGTTGATGGGGTGAGAGGCGGGGGGATGGTGGGGGCGGGGAGGGTTGCAACATATATGTGTAAGAATTGATTAAAACAACACAGAAATATATAAAAAAAAAAAAGTGTGGAGGGGAGTGGGGGCGGGGTTAGAGAGGGGGAGGGGGGTGGGGGGTGAGGAGGGAGCCCATGCCCCAATATGGGTGAAGTAATAAGATGCATGATGCTATAACAAATCCCAAACCAAAATTATAGATATATACATGCAAACCTAGATCTGCCTTTATTGCACATTTTATGGGCCATCACAATTTGGGTTCCATGGGAGCCCAGAATTTGCAGAAGACGAAATTACTTATCCAACCCTTTACAACATACTATAAGGAAACCAATTCCAAAATTTAGTTCAGCTAGGACAAAAAATGTAAGAGATATAGACCTGTAAACACAGCTTACACGCAAAATTTGATGTGAAACAGACATATTTTAAGGGCTATCAGAATTTGGGTTCCATGGGAGCCCAGGGGTTACAGGAACCAAAATTACTTAAGCAGCCCTTACGATAATGCTATAAGGAAGCTAATGGCCAAATTTGGTTGTGCTAGGGTAAGAATTGTAAGAGATATAGACTTGTAAACACAGCTTACACGCAAAATGTGATGTGAAATGGGGCACATTTTATGGGCTATCATAATTTGGGTTCCATGGGAGCCCATGGGTTACAGGAACCAAAATTGCTTATGCAGCCCTTAAGATAATGCTACAAGGAAGCCCATGAACAAATTTGGTTGTGGTAGGATAAGAAATGTAAGAAATATAGACTTGTAAACACAGCTTACACGCAAACCTTGATGTGGGACGCCGACGCCAACGCCGACGCCGACCCCGGGTGATTACATAAGCTCTCTTATTCTTCGAATAGTCGAGCTAAAAATTAGGGATGATAAGGTGTAATATAAACTATGTAAATCAACAAATGCCCATCAACGGGTATATAAACAAGTAAATATATATAAGAACACATTATAATGATTTATATAGTCTGATCTCTTTAAGGAAATCTAAAACAAGACTAAAATCTACAGTATCAAATAACTCTTTCATAGTATTAACATTGTAGTACCTTTGACTTTTAAATAAAGAAATGTTTTCAGGAAGACGTAAACACGCCACGACCGTTTTTCCTTACCAGACACGTTTCTTCCAAATTGTTACCATCAGTTCTTCCTACAAAACATTTTGAATAAGGTGGGCGACCTCGCTTCTCTCTGGTCAAATCCTTGACATGCGTTACATATTGATTACATATTCACCTTTTTAGCACTGCGTGCTAGAAGTACATATCAGCACATAAATACAAGTGTTCACATGTAAGGGATGCGTGTGCATTACAACACAGATAAACTTTTCACTGCTACCATGTGTAATTATGAGATTGCGTTATCAAAGTGAACAACTAAGTAACTGTTCTTTGCTACCTTACCATGTGCAATTATGAAAACCATATACTGAGGATATGTGGGGATATTGTTTCAAGATTGTAGGTCAGATAGTTCATGAATAACAGCCGGGAAATAGTGTTCATGATCAGGTCTCTATCACGAGTTGTTGTTCTTGTGACAATGGTAGAGATTGCAGAAAATAACGAACCGGATAAAAACAACAACAGTGGGCCACATAAACAATCATTTTAAACAGTTTCTCATTAAATGTATGCATCTTGACTAAGAGAGTCACCTATATAGAGACATCGATAAAGCTATGTTTAAACACTAAGTCGGGTAGAGCATGTCGGTGAAAAGAAATCTTCGCTATTAACAAACCTCGGTCGGTCGCTCATCGTTCCTGTGCACAGGTAGACTTATAATTTACAAGGGTGGGTGGAAGGTTACAGGGATGGGTGGAAGTTTACAACTATCGGGACTCGAACATACGATCTTTTAATTAGTTTACAGTCAGATTTTCTTACCACTGAAGTACTAGGTACTTCTTCGGAAAACTGTATATTTAGTACCATCGATTATGATGCAAAACAACATATTTGAACCCACCTCAGGATGTATCAGTATTCTAGGGGGTCTATCATGTCGCACATGTGAATTTGCCTCGTGTTTTTTATCATATTTAAACTAGTAAACAACTTATCTCGATTTTTTATTTAGCGGTAGATAGTGTGCGCTAGTCAAGTGTGCGCTGTCAAGTGTGCGCTAGTCAAGTATATTTTATCTGTACGAAGGCTCGATAAAATTGTGATATTTTGCGCATCGACTGGCTTGTACAGCAAATTGTTGAATGTTCCTCGAATTGAACTTCACCTTTGACTCATTCATAGTTAGGAGTAACACCAGTGTATGTATAGTGTCTGTGAGTAACACCAGTTTATGTATAGTGTCTGTGAGTAACACCAGTGTATGTATAGTGTCTGTGAGTAACACCAGTGTATGTACAGTGTCTGTGAGTAACACCAATGTATATATAGTGTCTGTAACACAAGTTTATGTATAGTGTCTGTGAGTAACACCAGTGTATGTATAGTGTCTGTGAGTAACACCAGTGTATGTATAGTGTCTGTGAGTAACCCAGTGTATGTATAGTGTCTGTAACACCAGATTATGTATAATGTCTGTGAGTAACACCATTGTATGTACAGCGTCTGTGAGTAACACCAGTGTATGTATAGTGTCTGTGAGTAACACCAGTGTATGTATAGTGTCTGTGAGTAACACCGGTGTATGTATAGTGTCTGTGAGTAACACCAGTGTATGTATAGTGTCTGTAACACCAGTTTATGTATAATGTCTGTGAGTAACACCATTGTATGTACAGCGTCTGTGAGTAACACCAGTGTATGTACAGTATATGTGAGTAACTAGTGTCTGTGAGTAACAGCAGTGTATGTATAGTGTCTGTAATACTAGTTTATGTATAGTGTATGTGAGTAACACCAGTTTATGTATAGTGTATGTGAGTAACACCAGTGTATGTACAGTGTCCGTGAGTAATACCAGTGTATGTATAGTGTCTGTGAGTAACACCAGTGTATGTATATTGTCTGCGAGTAACACAAGTGCATGTATAGTGTCTGTGTGTAACACCAGTGTATGTATAGTGTCTGCGAGTAACACCAGTGCATGTAAAGTGTCCGTGTGTAACACCAGTGTATGTATAGTGTCTGTGAGTAACACCAGTGTATGTATAGTGTTTGTGAGTAACACCAGTTTATGTATAATGTACAGTGTCTGTGAGTAACACCAGTGTATGTATTGTGTATGTGAGTAACACCAGTGTATGTACAGTGTTTGTGAGTAACACCAGTTTATGTATAGTGTCTGTGAGTAACACCGGTGTATGTATAGTGTCTGTGAGTAACACCAGTGTATGTATAGAGTCTGTGAGTAACACTAGTTTATGTATAGTGTCTGTGAGGAACACCAGTGTATGTATAGTGTCTATGAGTAACACCAGTTTATGTATAGTGTCTGTGAGTAACACCGGTGTTTGTATAGTGTCTGTGAGTAACACCAGTGTATGTATAGAGTCTGTGTGTGAGTTACACCAGTTTATGTATAGTGTTTATGAGTAACACCAGTTTATGTACAGTGTCTGTGAGTAACACCAGTGTATGTATAGTGTCTGTGAGTAACACCAGTGTATGTACAGTATCTGTGAGTAACACCAGTGTATGTATAGTGTCTGTGAGTAACACCAGTGTATATATAGTGTCTGTGAGTAACACCAGTTTATGTATAATGTCTGTGATTAACACCAGTGTATGTATAGTGTCTGTAACACCAGTTTATGTATAATGTCTGTGAGTAACACCAGTGTATGTATAGTGTCTGTAACACAAGTTTATGTATAATGTCCGTGAGTTAAACCAGTGTATGTATAGTGTCCGTGAGTAACACCAGTGTATGTATAGCGTCCGTGAGTAACACTAGTTTATGTATAGTGTCCGTGAGTAACACCAGTTTATGTATAATGTCTGTGAGTAACACCAGTGTTTGTCATACTGCAAAGACAATTCTCAGGATTTCATTGGTCAATGCGCCGTAGACATGAGCCCATGCCTACGTCTCGAGACGTGAACATAGGGCGAATTCCCCGTAGGTATCCCATTACTCAAATACACAAAAACAAAATGGCGACGATAAAGGTGCCGATTCGTTTTGGAAACCGCCGATTGTTTCCTTCCTATCGCTTTTCTGCGCTTTCCACTGTGTGTAAAAGTCTGAAATAATCGTAAGTGTATTTTTTTTGGCAATTTTTCAGATAATAAAACATGAACATAGTGACAAAATACGTTTATTTTATTAAAATATCCACCAAATTTAACGACGTTAAAGCGATGACGTCACGAAAGTAAACAACGTCTAGTTAGAGGCACGTTACGGAGAAATTGGCGCAATAAAAATGAAATCGTGTTCTTGGCTGTTTTTTTTCTTAAATAAATGGTTACAACTTTGAAGTATGACAAATTCGTTATTAGGATTCTTGACAGGGAACATGGGCTCACATTCCTTGCCTGGAAATATATATTCCCCCTCGCCTAACGGCTCGGGTGAATATAATTTCCAGGCAGGGAATGTGAGCCCATGTCCCCTGTCAAGATTCCTAATAACTAATAATGTACAGTGTCTGTGAGTAACACCAGTGTATGTACAGTATCTGTGAGTAACACCAATTAATGTATAGTGCCTGTGAGTAACACCAGTGTATGTATAGTGCCTGTGAGTAACACCAGTTTATATATAGTGTCTGTGAGTAACACCAGTGTATGTACAGTATCTGTGAGTAACACCAGTGTATGTACAGTATCTGTGAGTAACACCAATTAATGTATAGTGCCTGTGAGTAACACCAGTGTATGTATAGTGCCTGTGAGTAACAGCAGTTTATATATAGTGTCTGTGAGTAACACCAGTGTATGTATAGTGTCTGTGAGTAACACCAGTGTATGTACAGTGTATGTGAGTAACACCAATGTATGTACAGTATCTGTGAGTAACACCAATTAATGTATAGTGCCTGTGAGTAACACCAGTGTATGTATAGTGCCTGTGAGTAACACCAGTTTATGTATAGTGTCTGTGAGTAACACCAGTGTATGTATAGTGCCTGTGAGTAACACCAGTTTATATATAGTGTCTGTGAGTAACACCAGTGTATGTACAGTGTATGTGAGTAACACCAGTTTATGTACAGTGTCCGTGAGTAACACCAGTTTATGTACAGTGTCTGTGAGTAACACCAGTGTATGTACAGTGTATGTGAGTAACACCAGTGTATGTATAGTGTCTGTGAGCAACACCAGTGTATGTATAGTGCCTGTGAGTAACACCAGTGTATGTATAGTGTCTGTGAGTAACATCAGTGTATATATAGTGTCTGTAACACCAGTGTATGTATAGTGACTGTGAGTAACACCAGTTTATGTATAGTGTCTGAGTAACCATAGTGTATGTATAGTGACTGTGAGTAACACCAGTGTATATATAGTGTCTGTGAGTAACACATGTTTATGTATAATGTCTGTGAGTAACACCAGTGTATGTATAGTGTCTGTAACACCAGTGTATGTATAGTGTCTGTAACACCAGTTTATGTATAATGTATGTGAGTAACACCAGTGTATGTACAGTGCCTGTGAGTAACACCAGTGTATGTATAGTGTCTATGAGTAACACCAGTGTATGTATAGTGTCTGTGAGTAACACCAGTGTATGTACAGTGTCTGTGAGCAACACTAGTGTATGTACAGTGTCTGTGAGTAACACCAGTGTATATATAGTGTCTGTGAGTAACACCAGTGTATGTACAGTGTATGTGAGTAACACCAATGTATGTACAGTACTGTGAGTAACACCAGTGTATGTATAGTGCCTGTGAGTAACACCAGTGTATGTATAGTGTATGTGAGTAACACCAGTGTATGTATAGTGTATGTATAGTATCTGTGAGTAACACCGGTGTATGTACAGTGTCTGTGAGTAACACCGGTTTATGTACAGTGTATGTGAGTAACACCAGTGTATGTACAGTGTCTGTGAGAAATACCAGTGTATTTATAGTGTCTGTGAGTAACACCAGTGTATGTACAGTGTCTGTGAGTAACACCAGTGTATGTATAGTGTCTGTGAGAAATACCAGTTTATGTATAGTGTCTGTGAGTAACACCAGTGTATGTATAGTGTCTGTGTGTAACACCAGTGTATGTATAGTGTCTGTGAGTAACACCAGTGTATGTATAGTGTCTGTGTGTGAGTAACACCAGTTTATGTATAGTGTCTGTGAGTAACACCAGTGTATGTATATTGTCTGTGAGTAATACCAGTGCATGTATAGTGTCTGTGTGTGAGTAACACCAGTTTATGTATAGTGTCTGTAACACCAGTGTATGTATAGTGTCTGTAACACCAGTTTATGTATACTGTCTGTGAGTAACACCAGTGTATGTATAGTGTCGGTGTGTGAGTAACACCAGTTTATGTATAGTGTCTGTGAGTAACACCAGTGTATGTATAGTGTCTGTGTGTGAGTAACACCAGTGTATGTATAGTGTCTGTGAGTAACACCAGTGTATGTATAGTGCCTGTGTGTGAGTAACACCAGTGTATGTATAGTGTATGTGAGCAACACCAGTGTATGTATAGTGTCTGTGAGCAACACCAGTGTATGTATAGTGTCTGTGAGTAACACCAGTGTATGTATAGTGTCTGTGTGTGAGTAACACCAGTGTATGTATAGTGTCTGTGAGTAACACCGGTGTATGTATAGTGTCTGTGAGTAACACCAGTGTATGTATAGTGTCTGTGAGTAACACCAGTGTATGTACAGTGTCTGTAACACCAGTGTATGTACAGTATCTGTGAGCAACACCAGTGTATGTATAGTGTCTGTGAGCAACACCAGTGTATGTATAGTGTCTGTGAGTAACACCAGTTTATGTATAGTGTCTGTCAGTAACACCAGTTTATGTATAGTGTCTGTGAGCAACACCAGTGTATGTATAGTGTCTGTGAGCAACATCAGTGTATGTATAGTGTCTCAGTGTATGTATAGTGTCTGTGAGTAACACCAGTGTATGTATAGTGTCTGTAACACCAGTTTATGTATAATGTCTGTGAGTAACACCAGTGTATGTATAGTGTCTGTAACACCAGTTTATGTATAATGTATGTGAGTAACACCAGTGTATGTACAGTGACTGTGAGTAACACCAGTGTATGTACAGTGTCTGTGAGTAACACCAGTGTATGTACAGTATCTGTGAGCAACACCATTGTATGTATAGTGTCTGTGAGCAACACCAGTTGATGTATAGTGTCTGTGAGTAACACCAGTTTATGTATAGTGTCTGTGAGCAACACCAGTGTATGTATAGTGTCTGTGAGCAACACCAGTGTATGTATAGTGTCTGTGAGTAACACCGGTGTATGTATAGTGTCTGTAACACCAGTTTATGTATAATGTCTGTGAGTAACACCAGTGTATGTATAGTGTCTGTAACACCAGTTTATGTATAATGTATGTGAGTAACACCAGTGTATGTACAGTGACTGTGAGTAACACCAGTGTATGTATAGTGTCTGTGAGTAACACCAGTGTATGTACAGTGTCTGTGAGCAACACCAGTGTATGTACAGTGTCTGTGAGTAACACCAGTGTATGTATAGTGTCTGTGAGTAACACCAGTGTATGTATAGTATCTGTGAGTAACACCAGTGTATGTACAGTGTATGTGAGTAACACCAATGTATGTACAGTACTGTGAGTAACACCAGTGTATGTATAGTGCCTGTGAGTAACACCAGTGTATGTATAGTGTATGTATAGTGTCTGTGAGTAACACCGGTGTATGTACAGTGTCTGTGAGTAACACCGGTTTATGTACAGTGTCTGTGAGTAACACCAGTGTATGTACAGTGTCTGTGAGAAATACCAGTGTATTTATAGTGTCTGTGAGTAACACCAGTGTATGTACAGTGTCTGTGAGTAACACCAGTGTATGTATAGTGTCTGTGAGAAACACCAGTGTATTTATAGTGTCAGTGTATGTATAGTGTCTGTGTGTGAGTAACACCAGTTTATGTATAGTGTCTGCGAGTAACACCAGTGTATGTATAGTGTCTGTGAGTAACACCAGTGTATGTATAGTGTCTGTGAGTAATACCAGTTTATGTATAGTGTCTGTGAGTAACACCAGTGTATGTATAGTGTCTGTGAGTAACACCAGTGTATGTATAGTGTCTGTGAGTAACACCAGTGTATGTATAGTGTCTGTGAGTAACACCAGTGTATGTATAGTGTCTGTGTGTGAGTAACACCAGTTTATGTATAGTGTCTGTGAGTAACACCAGTGTATGTATAGTGTCTGTGAATAATACCAGTGTATGTATAGTGTCTGTGTGTGAGTAACACCAGTTTATGTATAGTGTCTGTGAGTAACACCAGTGTATGTATAGTGTCTGTAACACCAGTTTATGTATACTGTCTGTGAGTAACACCAGTGTATGTATAGTATATGTGAGTAACACCAGTGTATGTATAGTGTCTGTGAGTAACACCAGTGTATGTATAGTGTCTGTGTGTGAGTAACACCAGTATATGTATAGTGTCTGTGAGTAACACCAGTGTATGTATAGTGTCTATGAGTAACACCAGTGTATGTATAGTGTATGTGAGCAACACCAGTGTATGTATAGTGTCTGTGAGCAACACCAGTGTATGTATAGTGTATGTGAGTAACACCAGTGTATGTATAGTGTATGTGTGTGAGTAACACCAGTTTATGTATAGTGTCTGTGAGTAACACCAGTGTATGTATAGTGTCTATGAGTAACACCAGTGTATGTATAGTGTCTGTGAGTAACACCAGTGGTGTATGTATAGTGTCTGTGAGTAACACCAGTGTATGTATAGTGTCTGTGAGTAACACCAGTGTATGTATAGTGTCTGTAACATAAGTGCATGTACAGTATCTGTGAGTAACACCAGTGTATGTATAGTGTCTGTGAGTAACACCAGTGTATGTATAGTGTCTGTGAGTAACACCAGTGTATATATAGTGTCTGTGAGTAACACCAGTTAATGTATAGTGTATGTGAGTAACACCAGTGTATGTATAGTGTATGTATAGTGTCTGTGAGTAACACCGGTGTATGTACAGTGTCTGTGAGTAGCACCGGTTTATGTACAGTGTCTGTGAGTAACACCAGTGTATGTACAGTGTCTGTGAGAAATACCAGTGTATTTATAGTGTCTGTGAGTAACACCAGTGTATGTACAGTGTCTGTGAGTAACACCAGTGTATGTATAGTGATTGTGAGAAATACCAGTTTATGTATAGTGTCTGTGAGTAACACCAGTGTATGTATAGTGTCTGTGTGTAACACCAGTGTATGTATAGTGTCTGTGAGTAACACCAGTGTATGTATAGTGTCTGTGTGTGAGTAACACCAGTTTATGTATAGTGTCTATGAGTAACACCAGTGTATGTATATTGTCTGTGAGTAATACCAGTGTATATATAGTGTCTGTGTGTGAGTAACACCAGTTTATGTATAGTGTCTGTGAGTAACACCAGTGTATGTATAGTGTCTGTAACACCAGTTTATGTATACTGTCTGTGAGTAACACAAGTGTATGTATAGTGTCGGTGTGTGAGTAACACCAGTTTATGTATAGTGTCTGTGAGTAACACCAGTGTATGTATAGTGTTTGTGTGTGAGTAACACCAGTGTATGTATAGTGTCTGTGAGTAACACCAGTGGATGTATAGTGTCTGTGAGTAACACCAGTGTATGTATAGTGTCTGTGAGTAACACCAGTGTATGTATAGTGTCTGTGAGCAACACCAGTGTATGTATAGTGTCTGTGAGCAACACCAGTGTATGTATAGTGTCTGTGAGTAACACCAGTGTATGTATAGTGTCTGTGTGTGAGTAACACCAGTTTATGTATAGTGTCTGTGAGTAACACCAGTGTATGTATAGTGTCTGTGAGTAACACCAGTGTATGTACAGTGTCTGTAACACCAGTGTATGTACAGTATCTGTGAGTAACACCAGTGTATGTATAGTGTCTGTGAGCAACACCAGTGTATGTATAGTGTCTGTGAGCAACACCAGTGTATGTATAGTGTCTGTGAGTAACACCAGTTTATGTATAGTGTCTGTGAGTAACACCAGTTTATGTATAGTGTCTGTGAGCAACACCAGTGTATGTATAGTCTGTGAGCAACACCAGTGTATGTATAGTGTCTCAGTGTATGTATAGTGTCTGTAAGTAACACCAGTGTATGTATAGTGTATGTAACACCAGTTTATGTATAATGTCTGTGAGTAACACCAGTGTATGTATAGTGTCTGTGTATGTACAGTGACTGTGAGTAACACCATTGTATGTATAGTGTCTGTGAGTAACACCAGTGTATGTATAGTGTCTGTGAGTAACACCAGTGTATGTACAGTGTCTGTGAGCAACACCAGTGTATGTACAGTGTCTGTGAGTAACACCAGTGTATAGTGTATGTATAGTGTCTGTGAGTAACACCAGTGTATGTACAGTGTATATGAGTAACACCAATGTATGTACAGTACTGTGAGTAACACCAGTGTATGTATAGTGCCTGTGAGTAACACCAGTTTATTTATAGTGTATGTGAGTAACACCAGTGCATGTATAGTGTATGTATAGTGTCTGTGAGTAACACCGGTGTATGTACAGTGTCTGTGAGTAACACCGGTTTATGTACAGTGTCTGTGAGTAACACCAGTGTATGTACAGTGTCTGTGAGAAATACCAGTGTATTTATAGTGTCTGTGAGTAACACCAGTGTATGTACAGTGTCTGTGAGTAACACCAGTGTATGTATAGTGTCTGTGAGAAACACCAGTGTATTTATAGTGTCAGTGTATGTATAGTGTCTGTGTGTGAGTAACACCAGTTTATGTATAGGGTCTGTGAGTAACACCAGTGTATGTATAGTGTCTGTGAGTAAGACCAGTGTATGTATAGTGTCTGTGAGTAATACCAGTTTATGTATAGTGTCTGTGAGTAACACCAGTGTATGTATAGTGTCTGTGAGTAACACCAGTGTATGTATAGTGTCTATGTGTGAGTAACACCAGTTTATGTATAGTGTCTGTGAGTAACACCAGTGTATGTATAGTGTCTGTGAGTAATACCAGTGTATGTATAGTGTCTGTGTGTGAGTAACACCAGTTTATGTATAGTGTCTGTAACACCAGTTTATGTATACTGTCTGTGAGTAACACCAGTGTATGTATAGTATCTGTGAGTAACACCAGTGTATGTATAGTGTCTGTGAGTAACACCAGTGTATGTATAGTGTCTGTGTGTGAGTAACACCAGTATATGTATAGTGTCTGTGAGTAACACCAGTGTATGTATAGTGTCTATGAGTAACACCAGTGTATGTATAGTGTCTGTGAGCAACACCAGTGTATGTATAGTGTCTGTGAGTAACACCAGTGTATGTATAGTGTCTGTGAGTAACACCAGTGTATGTACAGTATCTGTGAGCAACACCATTGTATGTATAGTGTCTGTGAGCAACACCAGTTGATGTATAGTGTCTGTGAGTAACACCAGTATATGTATAGTGTCTGTGAGTAACACCAGTGTATGTATAGTGTCTATGAGTAACACCAGTGTATGTATAGTGTCTGTGAGCAACACCAGTGTATGTATAGTGTCTGTGAGTAACACCAGTGTATGTATAGTGTCTGTGTGTGAGTAACACCAGTTTATGTATAGTGTCTGTGAGTAACACCAGTGTATGTATAGTGTCTGTGAGTAACACCAGTGTATGTATAGTGTCTGTGAGTAACACCAGTGTATGTATAGTGTCTATGAGTAACACCAGTGTATGTATAGTGTCTGTGAGTAACACCAGTGTATGTATAGTGTCTGTGAGTAACACCAGTGTATGTATAGTGTCTATGAGTAACACCAGTGTATGTATAGTGTCTGTAACACCAGTGCATGTACAGTATCTGTGAGTAACACCAGTGTATGTATAGTGTCTATGAGTAACACCAGTGTGTGTATAGTGCCTGTGAGTAACACCAGTGTATGTATAGTGTCTGTGAGTAACACCAGTGTATGTATAGTGTCTGTGAGCAACACCAGTGTATGTACAGTATCTGTGAGTAACACCAGTGTATGTATAGTGTCTGTGAGTAACACCAGTGTATGTATAGTGTCTGTGAGTAACACCAGTGTATGTACAGTGTCTGTGAGCAACACCAGTGTATGTAGATCTAACTAAATAAACGAAGTTCGGGCCGATAGCCCTAATAGTTTTTTTTGTCTAAGAATCATAAACACTTGGTATAATTTCATACACCTCTATGATTAATACTTCCAACCTGGTAGTAAGCCTCGTCTAGACAAAGATTAAGAATATCCCTGCACAAGTGTCTAATGAAATATACTGTTGTCAAGTCGCTCATCTTTATTTAAAAAAAAAAGTATAAAGTTTGCCTATGATTTATAATACCGCTAGGGATCGCACTGGGATGCAAAATGCGCATAAAAATGAAATATGGCGCAAGAAAAAACAAATTTGCGAAAGTGATTTGCGCAATAGAATATATATACACCAAATCTCTTCTTTCCAACTGACAATTAAAAGAAAATGATGCGGGAATGAATGACCACCCTCACCCCTCTTCCACTGCAAAAAATGCCACCACTCCTTAAAAAAATCCTGGGGATAGCTCTGTTAGTTACCTGAGCTTCCAATTCCTAAATGTTTCAAAATGTTGTAACATGATTTTTAACAATACATTATGACTCTAAAAGTTCTATCTGTAACCTCAGTTTGTTTTAGGTAGTAAACAGGGTTATAGTTAAGTATCTCCCAATGATTTGATTTGAGGACCACGTTAACTTGAAAGTTCACGTAATGAGTTTGTGCCATAAAGAAAATATTTGGCTCCAATGTTTTCAATTTGGCTCTGATTTCTTTCATTTGGCGAAAGTAGTTGCGCAAAGAAAAAAATAATCAGTGCAAGCCCTGACTGCCATAATAATAATCAGATAATGCAGGAACATATGTTCAAATGTGTGTCCCGTTGCTATCATATGGTCTCTAAACAATGTGAAGTTCTTCTATATCAATTATACCCACATTCTAACAGTTTCGTGTTGGCACATGCCACACATTATAAATTAATTAGGTTATATTACATAATTGTTTACTTATTCTTTAAATATTCTGTCGCGCTGACAGAATAGTAATGTTGACTTCAGGCGATACTATGACGTGTCGACATCGCCGTCAACCAACTCGATGAGACCATATTCTATTACATATCTCAAAGTGTGTTAGCTTGGTTTGTTTAGTTTCAATTCCACAGAAAAATACGAGAAATATCCAAGTATTGCCTGGGAGTTCCAACTTAAAACTTGTGTACATCAGTAACCACCATAAATGATATGCTTCCCACAAAACTGACAAAGTTTATAAAGCAATGTTCAACAACACTTAATTTTGAGTGGCATTTTAAAATACACTATTTATAATGTTTCAGGATTCATAAGTGTACCTTGTATTATATGGCCTTTTGGTACAAGTTTGTACAAGTTGCCATAAATCTTCAGTACAGAACTTCAAGTATTCAAAACAAACCTGAAAAATCGATGAGGCATGTGTTTTGTGTGTGTTTGTGTGTTTTATAAATATTTTGGTAACTGAACCTTGAAGTGTGATATAACACAGTTATATGAAACGGTTGTTTATTGTAAATGTAACAAACCAGTGACTGTTTGATCATGTATTGGAGTGGAATGCAATCCACCGAGGACTCGGACAGTGAGTGGATGCACCATTTTATGTATTTATATGAGAATCTCGCCTCCTCCCCCTCGCCACTCCAAGTAAGAGGGGGAGGTGATGGGGGGGAGGGTGCATAAACATAGCTGCCACTTACAGTCGATTTCGTAATTGTTGGTGTGTGTGTAAACCAAATGCCGACCTTGGAGGCGTCGTCAGGACTAACATCAGGATTAACGTTTTTGTCACATACAATTATAAACTTCCTTTTTTGGCGTCTACGCTAATTACATAAGACCACAACCTCAATGTATTGTATCGTGCATATACATATATTCGAGAAGAATTTCTGACCATGCATAATGCAACGATGTTTTACTGTTAACTACCAAGGTCAATACAATGACTGATAATTGATGGTCTGCCGCAAACCAACAGTCTTTCCTTTTGACGTCTTCTTCTGTATTTAATTTATAATTTGTTATCACTAAAATAAATAAAACAGCGACAACGGTTTACAATTTCGTCAGTTTTTATCAAAGAGACATGTTTAAAAGTATTCGGACCATACTTGCACAGTGCATTAGACATGTTAGATTAATTGTTCGGGAACACCAATCAACAGCTTTTATAAACCCCATTATTCGTGTTAACATCTGCTATATATGTCTGGGTTATAATAACCATGCATGTGTTAATACACAGTCACTATAATCCTAAACATATCGTAAATAAATCGTGTGTTGAACTTGCTAAGCGTGTTGTTCATGTAGTTTGTCGTTGTGCATTCAAGCAATGTATAATATATAGCAGGACACTTCCTCCTCAATAACCTACTGTGAAGGGTATATGAAGGACGTGTATAGCATTCAACAACAAGACGCGCAAGGTAACTAATATATGACGTTAAGGTAACTAATATATGACATTAAGGTAAATAAAATACTTTTTAATATGTTCATGCCACAACATCGACCCGTAGCAAATCCCATACCTGTGATTCATTTAATCTTTAGATTGACGGTTTTAAGTCCAACAAATCATGTACATAATTTTATATATGTCACCGGGGAACATTTTTTTAACAATGCATTTTATGCAAACATTTATAGCAAACTTGTGTTTCAAACTCAACTAACGGAAAAAAACATAGCGAGGACGCTGTTTGACTCGTAACAACGTCACGCTCTAAATGTGAAAGCTTGCCATGCTTCTTCAATACAAAACTCAGTATTCAATCTTACATAATTTTAACGTGTATAACAAAATCAATGTCTTCGTCCCAAGCAGCTTGGGTGTATTTTCATTGCATTCCTAACTACTGAAAATTGGATAATGTGTATGGAAGGAGAAATGAAGTATATATTACCTGTTGTTTTGATATCCACAGCTAGGTCACGCTACCGGCTTAATTACACTGGCCTCGCAAAGTCACACCGAATCTCGCGATAACTGGTCGATATGCACACGTGATCAACGTCAAAGGACGCGCACCGGTGCGCTAATGCCTATTTACTGGCGTGTATCCAAGTACGTTTTATTCGGACAAAATCGATATATTGGGCGATAGACCAATAATGGCACATACCGTCTGCCTGTAAATATAAGGTTATGGTGATACCGCACAGTGGTGTCCATGGGTGGATCCAAAGGGGTGGGGTGGCGGCGCACCCGGCGCGGGATGAGGGCTCCACTAAAATCTGAAAAAAAAGTGTTTTGTGTGTATGTTTTTGTTAATTGTTTTGTTAAAAGTTGCGTCACCCCAACCTAACTAATACCAAATCCTGTATCCGCCCCTGGACTACTGTATCATGGATTTATTGTGCTTCCGTACTCAGTGGAGTGCACCTAACTTAATCACACCGTATAACCGGCAATATCAAAGTCGGATATAGTTTCAAATCGGTTCTGACGCGCTGACGAAACGGTAGTTTTTTTTTTACTTATAACAATGCATATTGATTGATATTACACACACTTAGACTTCAGGCCTGCCAAATCAACTGATAAAATCCGGAGTCTCTGGATTTTTCAGTAGTTCTCCGGATTTTAAGTGTAAAATCTCCGGATTTTCCATTAAAGAAAAATGCTCATGATTTAACAGCTATATTTTCATAGTTTATCAGCTATTTCTCGAACTGGTCCTGTTACTCCCGACTAGTCAGAGGAGTATTTACAATGTCGAATCAATGGGGGTCATCCGTGTACAATGAACTGACTGAATATACAACTAACACCTAAGGACATAATTAGTTCCTTCAGTCATATAACGACATGTGCAATAGCAGCAATATACCTGAGGCTTCTTTAGTTGGTCAAGCTAATAAAAACAAGTGTGAGAAACTAGCAACTCCTTGTGTGTGGTATCACTATAACAGCTGCTGCCGTGTACGATGATTATAATTTGTTTAAGAGTTTTGAAGACTTTGCATTTGTATTTAGCACGTATCTGTGTAAGTGTACGATCTGTATAGTAAAGTAAGTGTACGTTCATGAAAAAACAGTTGCGTTAGAAATTTAACCGTCTTTTTAAACGAATTATACAGTCCTCTCTAAAACAAAAAAACTATGTTTGTGTATTTTGAAATATGCTAATTTATTATTTGCTATAACTATCAAACAGTGCATCAACTTGTTTTAATTGCAAAAATAGTTTAAATTTGCGCTTTAAAAAAGTAAGTGCGAAAATCAAGTAGCGCGCTCCAAATTACAATTTAAAAATGTTCTTCGCGCGCTTTAAATCTTAAAATTTAAAAAAGCTCAGGATTGTATGTGATATATGCAGGCTTGCTTAGTATGGTAGGAATGCAGATTATGTCTGTACGTTATTAGTCCATATTTCATTTAGTGGAAAATAGACAAGTTATTGTCTGTAAACTTACGGAGGTTTACACAAGACGCACAAGTTACACACTTTCAAGCCAAAACTCGTCCCTTTGCACATACACTACTCAACTTTTATAATCGGTCACCCACGTTTTTTGAAAATAACACGAATACTAAAAACTGGAAATCACCGACACACATACCAATATTTTATTAAGTTTATCCACAAGGTTTTAATCCAATTAAGGCAGATTAAGTTTTATAAATCGTTAGCCATATTTATTAAACGACGCCTGTTAAAATTTCAAATGAAAATATGAATTATTAAAAAAGATAAATTTCTTTGAAAAGTGACCGATTATAAAAGTTGAGTAGTGTAGTTCTGTTTTTTCTTCTTCATAATACCAATTAAATATATAACACTGGAGAGCACAAGTGTGAAATATCAGAGTTTTCCACCCAGTAGTATAGAGGAGATACTGTCGTTTCTTTGAACGAGATGAAGGAAATATGGCAGTCGTTTACGGTCCGTTCGGATGGCGCTGAAGTCGGTTTACCGAATATAAGACAGTCGTTGATATTTTGTTTTAATATTAACAAATTTTAGTTGACATTTTAGATAATATGTAACTCAAAGCGTGGTATGGAACCTACACGCCTAGTCCTGGCTATGCTTATAACATAAAACGTGTAAGTATGCGGTTAAATGCTCTAAGCATTATTTTAACAAACATATGTTATTTTGCTTCACATGTTATACTAAACACACCCTATCGAGACAATCATTGTAGAAGCAGGGGTTCTAGTACCATTTTTATGAAATCTCTGGTGTGACCCGGCCGGGGATTGAGCCCACGATCTTCCGCATTCAGGGCGGACCTTCTACCACTAAGCCACCGGCGCGCACTTAGAAATGTACCCACACATATTGTTTGTTTTTTAAAAAAAGAGAAGATAATTGCTCATATAGGAAATAAATAAATCAGATTTTAAAATGTTTTTTTGTAAGGTTCATATCGACGCAACCTTTAAACTAGAGTGTGAGGTCAAAGTCTACGTCGAATATGATAGACACACAGACAGAACAATATGAATGTTTATTTCCCAACACTGATACTGCCACCTGTGGAAAGAACAAGCTTTTGTACTATTGCAAACAGAACGTTTAACCCCTACCGTTTTTTAATTAATTTTACAGTATCATTATATAGTATATAGCAAATCCGTCTTCTCAAATATCTAAATTTCCAGGAACACTAAACTTTTATGAAAGCTGGCACACCCTGTTGTTTTTTTAATAGGTTACTTGGAACACACACTACTGTATGAGATGAGTTTTAAAAATTTACCTCACTCCAACTCATAAATAACTAGAAATGTGTTCATGGGACACGGATGACTCCACTAAAAATAATAACGTAAACTTTGACGGAAACGGGCCGTTTGTTTTTCTACATAACTTGCATTTTGAAAAGTTCAAAGAAAATAGTTTTTGCATATTACTAAATGTTGATTAGGCCAAATAAAAAAAATACCTGTGTTTCCGGTGGCCCGACCGAATCTATTTTTAAGGGGCCGACCCTAAAACTTTTTATGCAAACATTAAAAAAAATTAATAATAATAAAAAAAATCAATCTGTTCTGAACAATGATTTATCACATAGCTTACACCACAGAAGTGAAACATAACACCATTCTTAATTTTCTGTAATCCACTGGGCACTGGTGGTATATGCAAATTATTACCAAATTACACAGCAAAAGTGGAAAATATGTAGGTAAACCACATGATTTGCCTAGAATGTCATATGATACATTCAGAGTTTAACGCTTTTCTTTCAGTTAAACAATGCGATGCTAATTAACAACTAATTAGTAAAATGCATGTTAAACAAAGGTCTTCTGGTTTAAAGTGTCCTATTATTTGTAACAGGAATGAGTAATTTAACTGGCGCGGTCTTATATCGAGGTAAACTGATGACAACATCAAAGAGAAACTTTCATTTGTATCATCCTTATGAGATAAATAGAATCTGCTCAAAAAAAATAAAATAAAAAAATAAAAAAATACCGGCCTACCCTATTTATTTTTAGGGCGAGCAATAGGAAATACACCTATTTTATTTTTTTTTGGCCTTATATTGCACCAGTAATATATTTAAACCTATGGTAGAATAGCGAAGAAAACCGAAACTCAACATTTTATTTAATTAATATATGGAAGCAGGTTTAAAGTCAAAATGAAGCCGGATATAAAAAACGAGATGCTCATTTCAATGCTTGATACAACTTCAAAATTGCAGTGTGTCCCTTTAACCGCGCGCTATCAGATAAAGAATGATTCTGTATATTGTGTACCATTAAATGGGGAAAAGTCAGCCGTAGGCCATTGTCGGTCGGCACTAAAATAAGACATGGGTTTGAGCCCTTCATTGTCATGGCACATGGTGTGTTGAACATTGAAGCGTTAATCTGTTATCGTATTCATGGCATTTTATAGACGGACGGACAGACAGACAGACAGACAGACAGATAGAGACTAAACCTATCATATACCGTAAGGATACACACACAAAAAACAGATGTAATAAATGAACGATAGTCGCTATGAACGTGAAGTTGGCAGTAGCAGTAGCAGCAGTAGCAGTAGCTACTGCTACTGCTACTGCTGTTACTGCCAGCAGTAGCAGCAGTAGCAGTAGTTACTGCCAGCAGTAGCTGCAGTAGCAGTAGTTACTGCCAGCAGTAGCAGCAGTAGCAGTAGTTACTGCTAGCAGTAGAGCACCATATCAGGAGGTATATTCATCGCAAGTGTTTTCCTTTGCGCATTATGTTGTTTCTACTTTCCCACCATCATATTTAGCAGACAACCCCTTTCGCATATTTCGCAACAATCATACGTTTCCTGCTGCTATTGCTACTGCTACTGCTACTGCTAACTACTGCCAGCAGTAGCAGTAGCTATTGCCTGCAGTAGCAGCAGTAGAGTAAATAGTCATCTTAATTACGATGATATATGATCATCGATATATGATATTTCTTTGCGCAAGTATGTTGTGTCTACTTTCCCATCATCATGTTTAGCAGACAACCCATTTCGCATCTTTCGCAACCATCATATGTTTGCTTCTGCTATTGCTACTGCTACTGCTAACTACTGCCAGCAGTAGCAGCAGTAGCAGTAGCTACTGCCAGCAGTAGCAGCAGTAGAGTCAATATCATCTTAATTACGACGATATATGATCATTGATATATGATGTTTTCTTTGCGCAAGTATGTTGTTTCTACTTTCCCACCATCATGTTTAACAGACAACCCCTTTCGCAACCGTCATATGTTTGCTACTGCTACTGCTACTGCTACTGCTACTGCTACTGCTGCATGATTGAAAGTTCGAAAGTAGTAAAACACGTATGGTCGTCGGATAACGAGTGTTGCCGGCGGGCAGATCAACATCATAGACACGCTGGCGCAGTTTTTTATGAAAGCCTTTTGGTTGTGCTACTAAAATCACACCATTTCAGATTGTTTATCGCAGTTTTTGTTCTACTGCTGTAGTACTGAAGTCGAATAACGGCACAGCGTTTTTTTTAAAGCCTTTTGGTAGTGCTACTAAAATCACACCATCATTTTAGACCGTTTATCACAATTTTGGTTCTACTGCTGTATGATTGAAAGTTCGAAAGTAGTCAAAAACACGTCTGGTCGTCGGGTTTCGGGTGTTGCCGGCGGGCAGATCAACCACATAGACACGCTGGCGCAGTGTTTTTTTAAAGCCTTTTGGAAGTGCTACTAAAATCACACCATTTGAGATTGTTTATCGCAGTTTTCGTTCTACTGCTGTAGTACTGAAGTCTGTACAGCTGTACATTTGAACGTGCGTTTTCTGTCGGATAACGAGTGTTGCCGGCGGGCAGATCAACATCATAGACATGCTGGCGCAGTGTTTTTTTTAAAGACTTTTGGTAATGCTACTAGAATCAACCTATTTGAATTTTGTTATCAACGTTTTAGTTCTACTGCTGTGTTACTGAAGTTTGCACTGAAATAGACTCGAAATGGCGTTTTTGTCGGGTTTCGGGTGTTGCCGGCGGGAAAATCAATATCATAGACACGTTGGCGCAGCGTTTTTTTAAAGCCTTTTCGTAGGGCTACTAAAATCACACCATTTGAGACCGTTTATCACAGTTTTGGTTCTACTGCTGTATGATTGAAAGTTCGAAATTAGTCAAACACACGTCAGTCGTCGGATGACGAGTGTTGCCGGCGGGCAAATCAACATCATAGACACGCTGGCGCAGTTTTTTATGAAAGCCTTTTGGTAGTGCTACTAAAATCACACCATTTGAGTTGTTTGTCGCAGTTTTTGTTCTACTGCTGTAGTACTGAAGTCGAATAACGGTACATTTGAACGTGCGTTTGCTGTCGGATAACGAGTGTTGCCGGCTGGCAGATCAACATCATAGACATGCCGGCGCAGTGTTTTTTTAAAGACTTTTGGTAGTGCTACTAGAATCAACCTATTTGAAATTCTTTATCAACGTTTTAGTTCTACTGCTGTGTTACTGAAGTTTGCACTGAAATAGACTCGAAATGGCGTTTTTGTCGGGTTTCAGGTGTTGCCGGCGGGCTGATCAACATCATAGACACGCTGGCGCAGCGTTTTTTTAAAGCCTTTTCGTAGTGCTACTAAAATCCAGCATTTGAGACCACTTATCACAGTTTTGGTTCTACTGCTGTATGATTGAAAGTTCGAAAGTAGTCCAAAACTTGTCTGGTCGTCGGATGACGAGTGTTGCCGGCGGGCAGATCAACATCATAGACACGCTGGCGTAGTTTTTTACGAAAGCCTTTTGGTAGTGCTACTAAAATCACACCATTTGAGATTGTTTATCGCAGCTTTTTTTCTACTGCTGTAGTACTGAAGTCGAATAACGGTACATTTGAACGTGCGTTTTCTGTCGGATAACGAGTGTTGCCGGCGGGCAGATCAACATCATAGACATGCTGGCGCAGTGTTTTTTTTAAAGACTTTCGGTAGTGCTACTAGAATCAACCTATTTGAAATTCTTTATCAACGTTTTAGTTCTACTGCTGTGTTACTGAAGTTTGCACTGAAATAGACTCGAAATGGCGTTTTTGTCGGGTTTCAGGTGTTGTCGGCGGGCAGATACATATCACAGACACGCTGGCCAGCTTTTTTTTAAAGCCTTTTGGTAGTGCTACTAACATCACACCATTTGAGACCGTTTATCACAGTTTTGGTTCTACTGCTGTATGATTGAATGTTCGGAAGTAGTCAAAAACACGTCTGGTCGTCGGATAACGAGAGTTGCCGGCGGGCAGATCAACATCATAGACACGGTGGCGCAGTTTTTTATGAAAGTCTTTTGGTAGTGCTACTAAAATCACACCATTTGAGATTGTTTATCGCAGTTTTTGTTCTACTGCTGTAGTACTGAAGTCGAATAACGGTACATTTGAACGTGCGTTTTCTGTCGGATAACGAGTGTTGCCGGCGGGCAGATCAACATCATAGACATGCTGGCACAGTGTTTGTTTAAAGCCTTTTGGTAGTGCTACTAGAATCAACCTATTTGAAATTCTTTATCAACGTTTTAGTTCTACTGCTGTGTTACTGAAGTTTGCACTGAAATAGACTCGAAATGGCGTTTTTGTCGGGTTTCGGGTGTTGCAGGCGGGCAGATCAATTTCATGGACACGCTTGCGCAGCGTGTTTTTAAAGCCTTTTTGTATTGCTACTAAAATCACACCATTTGAGACCGTTTACCACAGTTTTGGTTCTACTGCTGTATGATTGAAAGTTCGAAAGTAGTCCAAAACACGTCGGGTCGTCATATAACGAGTGTTGCCGGTGGGCAGATCAACATCATAGACACGCTGGCGCAGTGTTTTATAAAAGCCTTTTGATTGTGCTACTAAAATCACACCATTTGAGATTGTTTATCGCAGTTTTTGTATTATTGGAGAGCACTGTAATAACAACACATAAAAATATTTTTTTTAAACTTTAATAAGTTTGGCAAATATTGGGCGTGGCATGGATTGAATGTTTAACAATAGGGCTGCCGGTAAGAACAAAAGACCATTATGGCAAGCCCTTACAGCAGAAAGCATAAAGCAATAAAGCAAATTGAATATTACAATATTAAGGACATAAATACATGTGCACCAAATTAAATGTTCATTATGAAAGCAACTTTTTTGATAAGCATTTAAGCAAGTGTTGAAAGCACGGTTGATATTCAAGCATAATTACAAGTGCACCGAATTCAATCAATTAAAAATGTTTTTTAGCAATTCGTACGGACAGCAAATTTGTATATAATTTATGTTTAGATTACAATTCAGTCTCTGGGTATACAGGAGCTGAATAAAGTTAAACTGAAACGTATATGTCCTTCCTTTCACACCTTCGCTGCCCGCCGATAATTAAACACTACAACATTTAACACATCAACTAGTTATAGTCCAAAAGTTCCAGCAAGTATATAAGTGCACGTAATGTCCATGCCACGCCAGTAATTGTTGACTAGGTAAGTGGATCCAGATGAAGACAGCAACTGAAATATATAATTCAGAGAAAGCAACATGATCTTGCAACATAAAACACTGCAACATGATCTTGCAACATAAAACACTGTAACGATATTAATTGCAACATAAAAAAGTATCTTTTGAATAGAAGTCTTGACAAATAGCGAAAAGTCTAAAAGAACTTGTAGGTTTCATAACCGCTGCTCCCAACTAAATTCCCTAATGTTTATTTCGCTCTTCGGGGCATTTCATTTTATAAGATACTGGGACCATACGCCGTACGACATGGGGAATACATTAAAGAAGGCTAACTCCATGTCCACCGCCATATGCATGCCATCTTCGGGATGGTTAAAATTGTGTGCGGTTGATTTTATGAATATTAAGTTCTGCTCAACCCGGGGCTAGAGGACGTGAGCGGTAGCTAGCATATCTCACTCCCACTCATGAACAGTCTCAACCAAACCGAGACTGCAATATTTCGTATGTGTCGTGCTCGGCCGTTTCCAAAAGCCCATTATCATACTCTTTTTGTCAATGTGATGACACTAGTGTCGATTTAAATCAATGATCCTGTGGGTCGGGAGGGAGGGAAATTAAGTTTTTAACTGTAAGCTCAAAAAACATCATACCTCTCTGTTAAAATCTTGACAGCCGGTGTGCATGTAGAAAAATGCACCGTGAAATTTACTCAATCTCAATAATTACCTACAGCTAGTGTTCCTCCAATAACCGTTGACTATAACAGATATTATAGTCAGTATTATTGGAGAGCACTGTAATAACAACACATAAGAATATTTTTTTTAAACTTTAATAATTTTGGCAAATATTGGGCGTGGCATGGATTGAATGTTTAACAATTGGGCTGCCGGTAAGCACAAAAGACCATTATGGCAAGCCCTTACAGCAGAAAGCATAAAGCAATAAAGCAAATTGAATATTACAATATTAAGGACATAAATACATGTGCACCAAATTAAATGTTCATTATGAAAGCAACTTTTCTGATAAGCATTTAAGCAAGTGTTGAAAGCACGGTTGATATTCAAGCATAATTACAAGTGCACCGAATTCAATCAATTTAAAATGTTTTTTAGCAATTCGTACGGACAGCATATTTGTATATAATTTATGTTTAGATTACAATTCAGTCTCTGGGTATACAGGAGCTGAATAAAGTTAAACTGAAACGTATATGTCCTTCCTTTCACACCTTCGCTGCCCGCCATATGGATGGGTGCCCGAACACTCCAAGTCCTAGAGTGTTCAGGCTTCCATCCACCGCCAAAAATAGGGGAAACATTTTTTGGCAGCAGCGAAGAGTGACCACCAAAAGCAAAGTATCCTAATGCCACGCCCAAAACAAAACCGGTCCAAAAAGGAATATATTTTCCTTATCACTGCCTACTTTTAGTGAAAAAGTCGGCGGACACGCGTATCATGGAGTGTCCAGGCTCCCATCCATCGCCAAAAACGGAGGAAACAATTTTTTGGCAGCAGCGAAGAGTGCGTATCAAAAGCAATATATCCGAATGCCATGCCCAAAACAGAAACGGTGCCAAAAAAAATAAATAAAAAAAAATAATATATATATATATTGCCTTATCGCTGCCCACTTTTAATGAAACATTCAAATCCAGCCGGAAACAGGTTAAGAAACAAGTTGTTCCCCATTTTTGATAAATGAACACCATCCGGTTCAAGACAGGTAGCATCAGCCTGAATGTATTCTTGTAGCAGAAAATGGCCCCCAATAACTATTATCGCCGTAACAGCTTAACTGTTTAGTCACTTTCTGGCCCTTTCTTTTGCAAAAGGGTAGTTAGGCTAACGCCACGAAAGCCTAGAAAGTATAGGAGACCAATTAACGACCACCTTATATAAATTGACTCCAAAAACTCGGTCAGAAGCCTAACATGCTTTCTAAGAACCTTGCATGAGTTGATGCATCAGACATTGACAATATAAATGTCAGAAAAATATGCAGTATGTAAAGGCTTGAGGAAGATTGTAACCTTTAATGTGTGGCGACAAACCCAAATTGATTGTTAAACGTTTCGAAGTTGTCATAAATTAGCAGCAGAAATAAAAAATAATATAAGTGTAAAGTGTACATGTTACTCTATTTCAAACCTTGAACATTGAATGATTTCTGATAAAGCATGTATCCTTTCCTCCTGTTTCGTGTGCCACTGTTATTTCATTTCAGTCAGCAAACAACTGATATACATTTGTCTGTATATAATATGCACATCTACCCAATTGTAATAACTTTTGCCACCTTGATAATCAAGTTTATGTCTATTCTGAACAGGTCTTTAACTGCATTTTGACCTTTAACCTACGATCGGTTCGTAGACTTGTGTATCAATCATAAAGGCTAAACCATGTAACACTCCGACAGCAATACACGAAGAACATATATCCTTTTGAAGTAAACTAGCCCGCATTAAAAAAGTTAGACACACAACTGTGTAAACTCCCTTTAACTAATACATAAAGATGTCATGTGATGCTGACTATTGGAACGACATTTATCTCATTTATCACCTTCTTGTATGACAACCTAAAACTTGGAGGAAATGTGTTATTAAAATACAATTTGCAACCTGCCCAGGTTCTATTGTGCAATATACCTTTTGGAGTTTATATAACTTTGACTGTGACTATTGACTATAAACCCCAGAGCTACACAAACACACACACACACACACTCTGTAGTGTGGAACCCTGCAGAGAAGTTGTTATTTTGAATCGACACAGCACAGAAGGGTTTTATAAGTTGGTGACCATGCACTAACTGGTTTAAAGGGCTGTGTATTGACTAGGGACAGGCCGAAAAGAAACAGATAACTGAACTTCAATGAACCCCTTGCAAAAATACCTGGTGCAGTATAAATAAAACATCAACCTGGTGCAGGATAATGAAACCTCATGGATCTAAAAGGATTGGCCCAACAATAAACCAATGATCAAATGGAATACCCTTAAATTGAGGCATTATGATAAGTATGTAACTTTTGTCCATGTTTTGAATATGGACACCACTGATAAAGCACTGTCGATGCATTAAATATGAATGTATTAAACAAATGTAGGGAGATATTCCCAAACTCTACACGACATAGTTTCGAAAATCACAAAGCTGCTATATAGCGAAAGGTTTTCTTGTATAACAAGTAAAAAGTGGAACTTTACATACAATACCAACACTGGAGGACTCTATGACCTGTTCCACACATTGCATCCGATACCGACATAACTTTTGACTGGTGACTGGTTTAAGACAACTTGATGGTTACACAAAATACCAACACTGGAGGACTCTATGGTTACACAAACTGAAATATAGGGCAAAATGTTCGAGAGAATGAAACAGTAATAGAGATCCAATCATAATTAAGCATCAGCAGCAACAGCATTCGTATATAAAAATCTGTAATGAAGACATCATTGTACGCAAACTGAATAATTGTAAAGCTGATCGCTAGACGAAAAGCATTGGATGTTTTATAAACAGTCAATTTAGAAGAAAGGAGGCATGAATTGATTTTAAACTGTTAAACAGTATTAATTCAAATGAAAAATAATGCCAAAACCAAGACAATGCTTCCGCACTGTCATAGACGCACGCCCCGACAGTATGACGTAACCTACCGCTCTGGGTCATGAATATGCATTGCCTCCATTGTCAGAACAACAACTTTTATTAGCAACAACAGTCAATGGCAGCAAGTTAAAATTAGCTGATATCAACAAACTGTTGAGATATACTTATCCGCAGTAAGAAAACATGTTGCCTAAACACTCCAAATACATGGTTAGCATCATAAAACACGATTACACCAACAGCCTTGGAGTTAAATAATAGCAGCAGGAGCTGAAAACATAGTGCACAACAACGATAATGATAAAAATAGGCTAACATTATGGCGTAATAGACATTTCTCCATCAAGTAGATGGTTTCCAACAGATTATTCCTCTATAAATGGTTTTCATAATAGTTATTAAATAATATTTGCAGTAGCTATGGACATCATCCGCAGAATGACAACAATTATATTGAGCTCTTCCTTGAGTCGAATAATAATATTTTTCTAATGTGACTCACTGTTATTTACAGTTTTAATTGCCTCTCGAATGACTCAATAATTATTATTATTTTCATTGTTTTTGCAAATTGAATCAGTTTGAGTTGAAAATGTAGTCTAACTGCTGTCATTACAAACAGGATATTGTTTTTATTTTGATACCATTTTAAATTTCCTAGTGTGAACTGTTTGCAGTAACAAACAATCTACCGCCACCATATCTACAATGAACTTGCAATTTGCATACGCCTGGTGGAAATAAGATATGATAATTTTTTCTTTTCTTTTTTTTTTCTTTTTTTTTGTTGTTGTTGATTTTTGCATTATCTACGACAACAGCATTATAAAGCGTATAAAAATGAGTCCTGTTTCCCGGAGGCTGTGATCTGTTCCTCTATCTGACGAACGTCTTGTGTACGGCCTTTTCTGCAACCAATCGAGTCACTCAACGATATGTGACGTCACTGAATAGCTGAACGTACACCCTTTGGATCGGCTGGGAGGCAACCACTGACTTTTCCAGGTGGGATCATCAACCACGTTACCGGCAGAGAACTAACCATCGAACTGTTCGGCTTGCTGTCCACGACTCATTATCCAGTGTGATTATGAAAACAAAAAAGAGGCGTACAATGTATAAACCTAGCACAAATGAGTACAGATGGAGGACAAATGAAAATAAAATCCTAAATAGTAATACCAACGTATTGTAAGAACTGATTGTGCAGACTTCATAATGTATTTTGAACATTTCTAAAAGAATGACCAATCTTGATGTACTCCCTTTAAGTAATCCATTATTCCAGTATACGTTTCCTGATTAAACATTTTAGTTCATATTGTTTTAAAACAAAATATTGAATTAATCCATGACAAACAACTATACAATCAATAAAGTCCAACGGTTTAAAACTATATAAATATATATATTAATCCTTTTTTTTTTGTGTTTGTGAAATAACACATTTGTATTTGTTTTCACGAGTCTATTCGAATAAATTTCGCTTCTAAATGTATATGAAATATATATTGCGATTTAAATTAATATATTCGAAATGTTAAACCTCCTTTAGAAATACGTGATTGTCACGGTGGATAAACAGCATCTCCCACTAGGTCAAGTGTATACATCTTGTATTTTTTCGAAAAAAACAGCGGTTTTATAGAAAGCTGATACACTGATGAAATGTACCTTTTGTAAAATCGTTATACCTATTTATTTTGAAAACTAAAGCGATGACCCTAGGTATATAATACATTTTTAGAAAGGTCTGGTATAAGAGATCTGTTTTTCTGAATCAAAAATCTTCTCTTTTTTTTTGATTTTTTTTTTAAAAAAAAGTTTAAAAAGTTTAAATGTCTATATTTGCCGTTTAGATTTATTTCAATTTTGAAACTATATATATCGAATGAAAGGCCATTTTAAAGACTGGAATCTCGATACTTGCATAGTATTCGGATAGTTAACGGAATCCGTCTCCAGCTTCGACGGACGCTAAACCGATCAATGAAAAGGATTATAAAGGCTTACATATACATATTTTCAAACAGGTTTGATAGCATTGTCATCGTATTGAATCTTAATTCGAGTGTTCTAGAATGACGTGTGTAAGGTGGACATAATTATCATTGCTCTTACTGTAGGGTAATTAAACAAGAGGTCAATGACCTTGAAGCTCTACTGATAGGTTTTTGATAGCTAGATCAGCATTCCTGTGAAGTTTCATGAAATCCGTCAAGTAGTTTTCAGAGGAGTAGTCGCTACAAGTCTTTACTAAATAACTCTATGTAAACAAAGATGGCCGCTGGCAGCTATGTTTAACGTCGAATCAAAATGATTTTCGACAAGGACCAACATCATGTCATGCTGATCAATTTAGAAAAAGTCCCATATCAATATCACTTAGAGTTTTCAAGAAGTAGTCGCTACAAACTTGCTTTTTAAAAATCTATTTTTAGATTTGGTGGCCATCTTGGATTTCACATCAACATGAATTATTTTTGCTAGGATCAACTAGACTTCATGTGCAATATTTTTGTAAAGTTTCATGAAAATCCATTCAGTAGTTTCAGAGGAGTAGTAGTTACAAAAAAAAAAAAAGTTTACGGACGGACGGACGCCGCACCACAGCATAAGTTCTGCTGATCTCTGATTAGTAGAGCTAAAAAATAAAATAATTATATTGTACTCAAAGAGGCTAAAACACATGGTAAGTGCAATTTACTTTTATTGATCAACAAACACATGATACATTACATACAAAGCAGTAGGCATTTATACAACAACAACAAAACAACATCTTGCGTTAATGTTTCTAAGTCATATTACTGGGTTTGTTCACCAAACTGTCACACTATTTTGGATAGTTCTTCCATTTCACCTACGTTATGTCACTAACTTTCACTTCGCTGTTTTGATAATATTTAAATTGTCACTAATTAATCCACATACTTAAAATGTTCAAAATTCCAAAATAAAAGGTGTTATGGTTAATAGTTCTTATCATAATGTATAACATCCTTCTTTTCATGTCTATTTCTCAACAGTCGGCAATGTAACTGAATTAACTCTTTCTAGTGACGTAGTTGTTCTAAAAAATCTTTCTGTCTTTTTCCTTTCTGTATATTTATAAACATTGTACCTTTGATGCTTGACACTATCAGTGTATATCCATTCATCATAGTAAAAACCACAGACCTTTTTCCTTTAAAACTAATAATACATTGATATTTATAGTGCAACATAGCTTGTGCCATTTTTGCAGTCGACTTTCAATATAGTAACACATCAGCGTTAGAATCCGCAATTGAACAGTTGACATTGTTAATAATTCATGTCCATTCAAGCATAGATGGAGAAGCTGTTGTTACACTGTCCGCTTAGTCATCACTGACGTCACTTTCTCCCTTTAACAACGGTGGTTTATATTCCATCAATAGTTTATCAAACAAATATTTCCGCTGGTTGGTTACTGACTTCAATGCTTCTTCTGATTCAAAGTCTTCCTCATCTTTAAGCAGCGTTGCCGTCTTTTGGATCGCTCTGTATAAAGAGTCTTTTGTTAAAGCCTTAAACCATAAAATCCTATCTAAGAATGTGTTGATCACTGCTTTTCTGTATACTGGCAATAGCTCCTTGTAAGCTTTCTGTCTTGCCTCATTTTCGGTTAGGTCATCTTGCATCAGACTTTTGACCTTTTCCCGGAATTGTTCTTGACAATTTGCAAAAGCATCATCAATAAAACTTTGCCAGGGATCCTCCTCTGTTTCAGAGATATCATTGTCATCTTCTGAGTCCATTTCGCTTTCAGCTTCCGACATGTCATTTTCTAGTTCCATATCACCATCCTCGTACTTGTACTCGTACCTAACATTTCCCGACATATTTCCCTTGATACTTTTACGGTCACTAGATGAATGAACATCGATTACTTGACAACTACCGGCTTCAATGTGTCTTTTCAAAGTAAGCGGTCGACAGTATTCTTTAAGACAGTGTGGACACTGATGTTTACCCATGTGAGAGCAAACAGCTACTGGGATGTTGTCATAAAATGAAGTTTTTTAAATGTACGAATGTGCTATGAGAATCTGCTAAAATGTGCGCATGTACTAATGCAATATGTGCTTATATGTGCGCATGTATTGTACTAAGGGAATGTGCTTAAATGGGCGGCGGCGGCGGCGAGACAGAGAGCGCATGTGCTGTAATGTACAAATGGAATGTGCTTAAATGGGCGGCGGCGGCGGCGAGACAGAGAGCGCATGTGCTGTTATGTACAAATGGAATGTGCTTAAATGTTCGAACGGGCGGCGGCGGCGGTGGCGACTTGACAGAGAGCGCATGTGCTGAAATGTGCGCACATAGCTGAAATGTGCGAGCACATTTTAGCACTTTTCCAGGCATATTTCAGCACATGCGCTCTCTGTCAAGCCGCCGCCGCCGGTTCGAAATGTGCAATGTGCGCACATTTCAGCACATGCGCTCTCTGTCAAGTCGCCACCGCCGCCGCCGCCCGTTCGCACATTTAAGCACATTCCATTTGTACATTACAGCACATGCGCTCTCTGTGCCGAAGCTGGAGACGGATTCCGTTTACTATCCGAATACTATGCAAGTATCGAGATTCCAGTCTTTAAAATGGCCTTTCATTCGATATATATAGTTTCAAAATTGAAATAAATCTAAACGGCAAATCGAGACATTTAAACTTTTTAAACGGGGGGCGTGGCTTCACCTGTCAATCATGCCCCGAAAGTGCTGGGCTTGTAGTTCTTTGTTATATATATTAAAAAAATACTTTTTCTTAATATAAAAAAATATTTCATGTAACAAGAAAAAGAAAATGGAAAACATTAAAAAAAATTGAAAACATTTGTCAATTTCTCAAAGTTGGATGTCACGAGCCTTGTAAAAACAAAACTACAAAAAATTCAAACTATTGCAGCCTTCAAAATAAATAGGTATAACGATTTTACAAAAGGTACATTTCATCAGTGTATCAGCTTTCTATAAACCGCTGTTTTTTTCGAAAATATACAAGATGTATACACTTGACCTAGTGGGAGATGCTGTTTATCCACCGTGACAATCATGTATTTCTAAAGGAGGTTTAACATTTGAATATATTAATTTAAATCGCAATATATATTTCATATACATTTAGAAGCGAAATTTATTCGAATAGACTCATGAAAACAAATACGTATTTATATAGTTTTAAACCGTTGGACTTTATTGATTGTATAGTTGTTTGTCATGGATTAATTCAATATTTTGTTTTAAAACAATATGAACTAAAATGTTTAATCAGGAAACGTATACTGGAATTATGGATTACTTAAAGGGAGTACATCAAGATTGGTCATTCTTTTAGAAATGTTCAAAATACATTATTTCTATATTAAAATGATCAAAATGAATGACCAAAATAAATGGCACTGAACAAAAGACCCAGAGATGGTATTTTCCTAACTCTGGTTACGCACCCCCGGATAGCCATATAAAACTTGTAGAATCATCCCGAATGTTCACGTGTGACAGTAATTTATAATTTGGTGATTACTCCGTGGCTTTTGTAAAACTGTAATTTATAATTAATAATTATAGAACTGTATTGTAGGAAATGCATGCTCCACAAAACTCCTTTTGACTTATCAAATCACGCGCGCTCGTTAAAAAACGTGTCGAAACGCGTACCTAATCGAGGTCACCTTAGATACAGATCTATTTTTAGATACCCTTTTTATAATTTATGCGTGACGTCATCCGCGGGGGGCATGGCTTCACCTGTCCATCATGCCCCGAAAGTGCTGGGCTTGTAGTCAAAGACGTGAAATACATTTTACAATTACACCGGGATGAAATAATTAATGATGATCAGCTTAGAAAGATGGAAGATGCTCTCAAAGAGCCTCCAAAGGAAACTCCAAAAGAGGTTAATTCTCAAGCATTAAACAATCTACACAAGAGACGGCGTCATAAGAAACAACGTAAACGGGAAAAGCAGAGATATGCTAAATTACTAGAAAATGTTATAAATGAACTGAAACAAGTTCTTAAAGTTAGAAAATCTAATATTCCAAAACAAGTTCCCAAAGATCATCCAGAATTAAAATAGGTTGACAATCCAATATGTGGTTATTTCAAAGCATACGAAATATCTGTTAAGGAATACAAAGACCCTCAAAACTATTCCGTGATAAGAAATAAATTATCACAAAACAAATCAGCAAAGAGCTAGCAGAAATAAATGGATTAAAGTTTCAATTAGGTCTCACTGTAAATATATTTAAAGACGATGTTGCTACCAAAAAATACACCACAGCAGTATTACACAGTGAACAAAATGCAATCTTAAACCCTGAAAATATAAATGAGTTTTACGATGAATCATTTGCTTATATGCAAGAGGCCCTTGAAAGATTTACAAACACAGCATCAGGATTGGAAATTGATCAATGTGTTTACTTGGATATTGCAAAATATGAACCATTAAAAGGTTCTTCATATATTCCTCTGCCCAAAGCACTAGTTGACAAGAAAGCAATGATAAACGTAAAAAACAATGATGATAAATGTTTGTTTCATGCAATAAATTCTGCTCTTAACCCTGTCACAGATCATACTGACAGAGTATCAAAGTATCCTGATATATCGTTTTTGAAACAAGATGGTATTGACTTTCCCACTCCAATTTCTCAAATTCCCAAAGTAGAAAGACAAAACAACATTGCTAATAATGTTTATGTGCATGTCATAACAGAAAAAAATAAAAAGGTAACTGTTTTTCTATATTACATATCAGAACAACCAAAAGATATTGAGCGAATTAATTTGCTCTTGGTATCTAAAAACAGTTATCAACCAGGGAAATTAACAACAATTTATCACTATTGCTGGATTAAAAATTTGAATAGACTTACTCTATAACCAAACAAACATACTTCTGTGATCGGTGTCTTTATGTTTTTTCTGGAAAAGGTCTACTCACAAAACACAAGGAAGACAGTGATTGTATTAACAAAAATCCTTGTAGAATGGAAATGCCACAAAAAGGTAAAAAACACACACATTTTAAAAACCATCAAAACCAGATGCATGTGCCTTATGCAATATATGCCGATTTTAAGAGTATCATACAAATATTTTCAATAAAAGTTGGAAAGAAATCTGAAATTCAAAATATACACAAAGCTTGTGGTTTTGTATACCAGGTTGTTAGATATGATGGCAAAGCTGAAGAATCTGTTATTTACAGAGGTGAAGATGTTATTGAAAAGTTTTTAAATCACTTAGAGCGAGAAAAAAATCAAAATTAACAACATTTTTACTAACCCGAAACCATTAATTATGACACAACAAAATGAGGAAGATTATGAAAATGCAACTCAATGTTGGATATGCAAGAATACAATAGGAAAAGGTAAAAACTGTAAAGTAAGAGACCACTGTCATTTTAAAGGTGAAAATAGAGGTGCAGCACACAAAAAGTGCAGCCTAAAACTAAACATAAAACCAGGTCAAACACTCATACCTGTTGTATTTCATAATCTCAAAGGATATGATAGTCATCTTATAATGCAAAAAATACATAAAATGTCAGGTAATATTAAATGCATCCCAAACAATGCTGAAAAAAAATGTATATCATTTATCGTTGGACAACTTAGGTTCTTGGATAGCTTTCAGTTTATGGCTTCGTCTCTGGAAAAATTGGTTGATGCTACGGATAAAATCTGATTTTAAAATTACCAAAAATCAATTTGGAGAACAAACAAATTTAATTCTGCGGAAAGGTGTTTATCCGTATGAATATATTCACAGCGTGGAAAGATTTAAGGAAACACAATTACCACCTATAGAAAAGTTTTACAGTAGTCTCACAGACAGGTGAAAATATAAGTCTCAAAGATTACGAATATGCCCAAAAAATATGGAAAGATTTTAACTTTAAAACTCTTGGTGACTATCATGATCTCTATCTAAAAACTGATGTAACCCTGTTAGCAGATGTATTCCAAACTTTTAGAAAAACATGTATGAATGCATACAAGCTTGATCCTTTACATTACCATACAGCACCTGGCTTATCTTGGGATGCTTTACTTAAACCTACAGGGATAAAACTGGAATTATTAACAGACATGAGTCAGCACTTATTCATAGAAAAAGGTATGCGTGGTGGAATTAGTATGGTATCAAAACGATATGCCAAAGCAAACAATCCACCTGTAGCTGATTATAACCCTAACGAGGAAAACAACTCCTTAATGTATTTTGATGAAAATAATCTTTATGGATGGGCAATGAGTCAGCCACTTCCATATTCTGGCTTTGTTTGGAAAGCCAAAAACAAGAGTGGAACATTTTCTAAACCAAAACCTGTCAATGGACAAATACTTGAAATTGATTTGGAATATCCAAAAGAACTCCATGAAGCTCACAATGACTATCCACTTGCACCGGAAAGATTAGTAGTGAAAGAAGAATGGCTGTCTGAATACCAGACAGATTTGTTGGAAAATAATAGCATGATAAATATAGAAAAACCAGTCCCCAATCATATGGACAAATAAAATATGTGATACATTACAAAAACCTGCAACTGTATTTATCTTTGGGCATGAAACTAAAGAAAATACACAGAGTATTAGAATTCAATGAAAACCTATGGATGGAATCATATATTCGTTTAAACACAGATTTTAGAAAGCAGGGTAAATCAAACTTTGAAAAAGATTTTTACAAACTTTTGAACAACTCTGTGTTTGGCAAGACAATGGAAAATCTACGCAAGCGGACTGATATAAAACTAGTTAGAACTGACGGCTCTGAAAATGAAAAGATAAGAAGAATAATAGCCAAACCCAACTTTAACAGACGTATAAAGTTCTCAGATGAATTGTCAGCAATACATGTAAACAAAACAAAATTAACATTTTAAACAAACCAAGCTATGTTGGGATGTCAGTATTGGACTTATCAAAGAACCTAATGTATGACTGGTACTATAATACCCTAAAGAAAAGGTACGGAGAGGACTGTACTTTATTATACACAGACACTGACAGCTTGCTGGTAGACATCAAAACAAAAGATGTGTACAAAGACATGGCTGAAATGAAAGATGAGTATGACTTGAGTGATTATCCGCAAAACCATCCACTGCACGATGATACAAACAAAAAAGTATTAGGTAAAATGAAAGCTGGTGTTTCTATAGCTGAGTATGTTGGATTAAGACCCAAACTATATGCACACATAAGAGCTGATGAGCAGATTATCAAAAAAGCAAAAGGTGTAACTAGATCTGTAGTTAAAAAGCATATCAACTTTAAGAATTACAGGGACTCACTATTTGACAAGAAAAAATACTCCCATGAGATGAATATGATACGCTCAATAAAGCATCAGATATATGGCATGACAGTAAACAAAGTAACACTGTCACCATTAGACACTAAAAGATGCATAGCACCAGACGGTATCACGACATACGCGTTTGATGGATCACGACATACGCGATTGGGTATCAACAGGAACAATAAGTAGTTCTTCTTTGACAAATCCTCTCTGTGGTGCTGGTGCTTTCAAATAATATACTCTTATACCTTGCGTTACCATATAACTATTAATCTTGTGAATATCTACACTCCATACTGGGTCATTTGCTCTGCGTCTTCCACCCTCTTGTTCTCCGGGCTGCTATAAATATCTCATACTGGCATTCCGACAGATAGGATCTTCTTTTAATGTTTTTATTTCAACAGGAGGTTGTTTTTTTGTCTCCGCATTTATTGCTTTGACAACTTCTGGTAATCTCTTTACACACTCTCTGTTGCGTTTTTGTGGTTCTTTTTCCTTAGCATACTCAGCTAATGTTCTGTTAAATATTTCCACTATAGCTTGGTCTATGTGTATCTCTATTCTACCTCGTCTGATATTTACATTGTGTTTTGCCATCAACTGCGATACTGCACCCATGAATTTTCTGCCTGGGTCAACTTGTATTAACTTTGGATAATTCAGATGCCGACTGTATATATTTTCAAATGCTTTGGTAACTTCTTTACTATCCTTGGAAGTCAGTGGCTCTGCTTATTTGTATCTACTCGCAATATCAACAACAGTCAATCCATATTTATATGTCTTGCGTCGACCAACAGTGTCATGCGGCAGGAATAACAAATCAGCTTGATGCACTTCATTCTTAGTGGAAACATCAAACCTGGGTCTAACTATTTTCTTTGGTGCGAGTAAATAAATCTGCCACACAGCTTGTTTCTTTAAAAATTCTAATGCCTGTCTCTCACTGACACCAGCCACCTTTGCCAACTTCTTAACTGCTGAATAACCTCTCCAAAATCCTTTTGGGCTGTAATAAATCTTTTCCATCATTTGTTTCTACTAAAGATTAAAATATATACAACTAGAAAGAAAAAAATGGAACAAATCACAACTGCACGATTTGATGAACTGCTCAAAGAGCAAAATCAATATAGCACAAAGAAATGGACAGACTTAGAAAAGAATAAAGTACACACTATTACAGACACAAAAATTGTGGACACTCAAAATGGTCCATCCATGGTATTAGAATTGTCAGCTAACGGTGAAGTATGGGCGCCTGGTCATCTCAAAGATAAATTAGAGATGTCAACTACGGAACCGCCATATTATATACGACCACTTGGATTGAAACCATGCAAGAACAACAAAAAAATAAGTATCATGCATATGACTTAGTTATTCCAAAGTAATTTTTTTTATGAAATCAATTTATACGCCACAAATCCAGTTGCAGCCATGCCCATCACAATAAACATAATCTCTCTATTCTGTTGGTCAGGAGATGGTGTATAGAAATCACTCAACTTAGGCTCTGGTGCAGCAGGCAAATGTTTATCAGTTATATAATAATACTGCTTCATAGCCTGGTCCACATCATCAAATGTCTGCTCTGCATGATGCTCCTTCTGCAGTTGCTTATTTATAAAATCTAATCTCTCTGTTCTTTTTTTATTCCACGCCGCTTGTGCTGCTTCCAATTTTTCTACGGCTTTGTCATGCCTTTGTCTTTCCTCATCTGAATGACTTCCCATTTTTGAAAACAGATAATTTGAACCGCTAAACGCCAATGCGTTTGTTAATTAGCCACCTAACATCATTGCTACTGCACTCGCCATTTTTTATATAGTATTAAAAAAAATTACTTCATAATATCCGCAGGAATAATACCTTGCTTAACCAGCAAATCCTTCGTAGCCATTGCTAACAGTATATCTATGGACAGCATCACAACATCTCCCATATTAAAATCCACTTTAGGTGTGTGTTTTTTAGTAGTTTTCTGCCAATCTCAGAATATCCAATAGTAAGGAGTGTTTCCACTCCAGCGTGATACAGCATATTTACAATTTGTTTTCCGTCAATACTTGTTGCCATTTTTTTATATGATTATAAGATATTTTTTTTTAAATAAATTAATTAAAAGTCAAACGGGTCTTTTGGTAGCGTGGCAACAGGTTGCGTATCAACTTGCACAGCAACAACCGATTTCTTGTTATATATATACAAACCCAACCCAGCAATAAATACCACACACAGTGGAATATAATTTTTGTATACATTTATTTTAATGTGTTTCTCTGGTTCCTCTTCACCTCTTATTACTTGTGTTATTGTGTTTTGCTTTGCATCATGTGCATCTTGCTTTACATGAAGCAAACGCTTTGCCTTCCTTGCCGCTGCTCCCTTCTTCCCGGCCTCTATCCGTTTTGGATTTTTTACTTTTTGTTGTTTAACAGGTTGTATATCAACATGTTGTATATCAACAGGTTGTATTGTATATCAACAGGCTGTATATCAACATGTTGCGTACCATGTTCACTCTCTTGGTTCTCCATCATTTATATTACTGTCTGTATTTTTATTTTTATTAAAATCAATATGTCTAACAGTTGTCAACATTGCAGTAAATGGCGCTAAGTGCATCCCATACTTGTAATACAACTCGCAACAAGCATTTGTCAAAGCATGATTAATAAATGGGTCTTCCTCCAAATCTTCTATCAGTTTTGGTGGATTGATTACATTGAAATATTGAAATATTTTGATACTCCCATCACATACAAGTTAATAAAAGAATTGCCTAAAGTCTTGGTCAAACTTGCCCCAAGCCTTGCTTCATATCTGCAGTAAAGTGTGTTAATTTCATCCGGGGACATGCCATCTATATTCGTGAGTTGTAGGTCTCTACCCAAATACTGACGGCTACCACCGCCAGCTACTATGGCTGATAATCTTTCTTTTTTTGTGTCTTGTTGCTTTGACTCTGTGGAACCCTGTTCCGTCTGTCTGTTCCGTCTGTTCCGATATGATATCTTGTAACAGTTCTTCCTCATTCATTTTTATATTAGTAATTTTATTTTTTATCTTGAAATAAACATAAAATACAAAACAACCAGCTGCAATATTTACCATGCAACTAGTAACTGTTATTAGTTCGAGGAACATTGTTATATAGTATTGCTATTTTTTCTATTAACATTGTTAATCTGCTGCAAGCATTGCTATTAACATTGTTAATTTGCTATGAGCAATGCTATAAGCATTACTATATTCCCCCGATATTTCAATTATATGTTCATGTCAGTATTGCTATTAACATTGCTACTTTACTGTTAGTATTGCTATTAGCAACAAAGCATTGTTAGAAAAAAAAATTGTTGTTAGCAATGCGTAAGAAATAGTTATTATGCAACAAGCCAATAGTCAAAAGGTTGTTCTGTCCTCAATGTTATCTTGGAATATTTAGTCTTTGTTAAAGCTTTTCTTATTCTGGTTCTCTCCTCCAGCGTCGGAATAACATCATTCTCTCTCAAACAAATTTCATAACTATCTATGTCCTTGGTACACAACCATTTTGCTTGATCCCTCAAATCTTTCAATACAGAATTATATCTCTGTGTAATGACCCACACTGATTGTTTGGAGTGACGACCAGAGAATGCCTACTCTGATAACATATCTTTTTTCTTTGTTAATTCTTTTGTGGCGGAGCAATCATCAATGATGTATAGTGTGGGCTTGCCATCATATTTATTGAAAAATAAACGCAACATTTCTTTTAGCATTTCTTTGCCGTTACTAACAGGATTGACAATTATTATTTTTTCATCTTTCGGATGTCTTACATCTCCTATCCAGGGTCTATTTTTATAAGCCTCGTCCCACTTTATAGTCGGACACAAAATAAATATATATTCAATAACTCCAACATACTCTTGTTCAAGTATGTCAAGAACAAACTCTGTCTTACCACAGCCTGTCTGACCACAGATAATGGCACTGTGTGGATATTTAGGACATTTAGTATCGTACTTCTTTGAATCTTCCATCTTCGAAATTGATTTGCGCGTCTTGTATTACATATAGATAAATATTTATATATAGATAAATATTTAAAAGTTTATCCGCTTTTTTATTTATATTTAGGATATTTAGTAATCTACTCATCTTCAAATTTGATTCCCGCATCTTGTATTATATATATAAATATTTAAAGGTTGATCTGCTTTTTTATTTATTAGTATCGTTATGCCGTCACTACCGTTTACTATTGTTCTTCCGCTGCCGTGTAATAAATTGTCATCGCATGTTCTAAGGTCAAGCCACAAAGCATATGACTTTGTCAGATAGCTCTCAAGAGAAACATTGCTAAAGTATAAGTCCTTCGCCACTATGTCTGTCTCTTTGTTTCTTTTTGATGTTAAAGCAAAATATTTATTGATTTCATCCCATTGTTAATATGTCTTCATGCCATGACTATACAACTGATTTGGTACGCCCTCTATTGTCATATCAACCTTTTCAATCTTTGGATTGTAATAGGATTCCGTGTCTGTTCTGTCTGGGTCTTAAAACAGCATTAGAATACCTTTCATGCTGTGTGCTGGTACATTAATGTTGATATCCCAAAGGGTGTCAGATTTATTCTTTATGAATTTTTTATATCGCAACACGCGGTCACACATAAATACTATCTTACCATTGGTTTGCTGTCTTATTTGTCTGGCTAATTTACCACTAACCATATCAAATTCCAAGCAGATATTCTTTATTACATAAGATGAGTCAGCATCACTGCTTTTGATAAGTTTGTTATAATCGTTAAACGTTAATTCATATTCTAACCTATCACCAAACCACGCTTGATAAAATGGCATATGACTTTCTAACATTTCAAAGTCCAGTGGAATACAAAATCTATTTCCATAAGCTGCTGCTACAGCTTCATCTTCGAGGTCTGAGGAAGCATCTCCCGAACCAACTCTATGTTTTAGCATGTTTGCTTTACCAATACCTTGGTAAGCCATGTTTAATCGTTCGGTAGGGCCTTTCCATCAATCTACATAACAATGATATATATTGTCATGATATAATTGCCACTTATTTTTATTGTCGTTTTCTTCACAATTGCTCTACCCATATTCTGGTATATAGTAGCGTTGGGGTCTTTACTTTTAAGTTCTATTTCAAAAACAAGATGAGCAGTACGCGGAACTATCTTATCACGTAGATTGTGAAATCCCACATGCAGTTGTTGGTTTTCGTCTATTGTTGACGGATTATTAGTTAATACTACACATGTGCGAATGCCCTTGACTCCATGAGGCTCTCAGTTTTCTATAAGGGCCGAGTTTGTTTCCGTAAGCTGACATTGTTTTTTTATTTTTTGAATATATTTTTTAAAACTAAATAAAATAAACAATGGCTGAGGGTGGATTTGATAATCCTATGTTTGATAGAAGCGATTATGATGAATATTTTGATTTTGATGAGGATGATGCACCGATGATACCTAATGAGCCTGTTCAAAGAAGTCTTCTTAATCAAAGCGACCATCTTGATGACCTTCGGGGGGAGGTGAGAGAATCCCAACTTGAAGGTTACAAGAAAAATCTTGTAAAATCCTTTTATGATGAAAAAGGAAAACGATATAAGATGGCACCGGACAAAATGGATTATGACCAGTTTAAAGTATCAGATGCTGGTAAAACATTATACTGGGTTGTTGATGATAAAGAAATAATAATAACTGCCAAGCAAGGTAATGCAACATTTCTTGTTCTTAGTTCCTTGGTGGGTGCATACGGCTCTGGGGGAACACTGGCGGTAAGACAATTTTTGAATTTGCCAGAGTATAACAGTAAAACAAAATTATCACAGAGAGCTCGACAAGCGTTGGAGAGTACAAGAAACGATTTACCAGATAATATGGATGCTATTCCATTACAAGATTTATCACATGTCATTGATAACATAGAGACATCAGTGGATAACATAGTGACATTAATGGAAAGTACTCGTTATGACGGGAATGTGGATGAGCGTTCTGATGTTGAAACACAAACAAATATAGACAAGCGTGAAATGGATGGAATAGTAAAAGCGATGACAACTACCAAGTAGGAACTCACCAATAACTTGGCGAAACTCACACAACTTGATATAGACATAACAAAAGAAAAACAAAAGTTATAACAGGTTAGTACAACCGAGCAGGAGGATGAGTTTCAACAGAAGCGCATAAGTGACAGAATAAAAAACTTAGAAGATGAAAGAAGTGTGCGACTTGAAGCGGCGAGTGAAAACAAAGAAGCATTACGCAGTCAAATAAACAGGATAAAAGAAACTATAAATAAGGTGTTGAAAGAAGACACAGCATTGGGTGAGAGAATAAAAACATTATTCAGAGAGCAAGGTATAGCAATAGTTAGTATTTTGACTGCGGTATGATTATTGGTGTTATTGTTCAGACCATTATTCATACAACAGGTGGAGAGACAACACCACCAAAAGATGGAAGTGGCATCAAAAACTGGATAAAAAACAATTAAGTAATCTTGGCAAGTTGCTCGCTGCACTTGCTGGAAAGCTGCTGCAGCACTTCCAGGAGTTATTGGTGCAATAGTACCATGGCTTTTATCTGCAACAGGTAGTATTATTAATTGGTTTGGTAACAATCTATGGGCACTACTTGTGTTTGTTTCCGGATTATTATATGTGGCAGCCAAAGAGTGGTTCACATCTCGTAAATGAGTAATGCAGCAAGACCTATTACTATAGTACCAACAATTAAAGATGTTTTGTTATCTTCGTGTTTAATCGCTATGTTTTTCATCTCTTGTTCCACAGGTGGGTTTGGATGCTCCACACTTTTATGTATAAATGATTTATCAAAGTCAGGCGACATCTTTGTTGTGGTGCCTTGAACAGGTTGAACAATTGTTGGTGGTACTGGTTTTACATTCACGCCAGTATTCAATCCTAATGATTGCACATCAGTTGCTATTACAATTTCATTATTGTAGTCTTGTATTGTTCCGATTCTCAACTCCATGTCACTCGGAGACATGTACAATCCACTCTAATAGACAAAATCTACTTTACTTCTTGCATATTTTAGAGTTTTCATATCTTGAAATTTGACTGGGTAAGTCAATGGTGCTGTTTATTGCGTCCTCTACATTTGCCAGAAATTGTTTCTGGGTATCAAATGCTGTTCCAGTTCCAAGTATATCTGTTCTTGTTTGTGATTGTGAGCCAAGGATTGCCCAGCAGTATGTTCTTATGCTGTCATTGATGCGTTCTACTCCAGCTCTTGTGAAACCAGATGAACTATCTAGTATAAAAGTAGACCAACTATTGTCAGCTTCAGAGCCTTGTGCTATGTAGTCAATGTGGTATGTTGTATCGCTCTCATAGACTGTGAAACTCATCGTTTTGTTGTCGTATGTAGAATTTATCAAAGGATGATAACCAACATTTGTCCAGTAATTATAAATTGTTCCTAGACCGTCATTATAGCTTTGTTTCTGTCTCCAGTCAGCATAAATATCAACGTTGAACTCCTTGCATATTCTCTCGTATGCGTTTCGGTTATATATGTTATCAAACGCATTCCAGTTTGAGTCTTGCGGCATTGCTACACTCATCTCAAATAATATTCTTCTAACTTGATAATAGACAGGAAATCGAAATAACGAACCAACCAGGGCATCAGCTTTCAGATGATTGTTGAAATCAATGCCACACCCAGTTGTCGCGCACCAAATAGGAAAATTCAACTGGTTCTGCCAAAATGACATCCAATCTGTTTCCCAGCTTTGGACTATAACATCTGATCTGACATATGGGAGTTTGTAATTTTCAAAGACATTGGGGAATGATGCTTTAAAGCCTTTACCGTCTGATATAACTATGTTTTGATTTATTATATCTATCACTTTCTTGCTAAAAGTACTTGAATAGTGAGCATCTGAACTATATTTGAATTCTTTAGAAACCATTTTTATTTGTATTTTATATATATATTAAAAAAAAAATGTTTCATACAATTTCAAACATAGACAACTCTATTAATTTACAACAGTATATCGATAATAGAGATGGAGCTAAGCGCGTTGGATTAAAACGTTTTACATACACTATCGGTTGGTATAATATTAATCATGAAGTCATAAAGAGGAAAAACCCAGATCATACGTATCATATACCAGATGGACACTATAACTTTCAACAGTTGGCAGATATATTTGAAGGGCTGAATATTACCCTAACCGTTGATGCGTATAATGGTATAGCCTCTTTAGAGACGCCAACAGAGACACGATTATCAAGCGGTATTTCAGAAATGTTGGGATTCAAAGACAAGAAATGGTTGAAAGGTACTCATATTGGAAAATAATCAATTGATTTAGCTCCTTATAAACAGCTATATGTTCATCTGGAACAAGTTAATACGAGTAGTAATTATTTCAATGGCGCGCCAAGCACTATTATAGGGGTTATACATGTGGTAAATAAACAGTTTGGGGATATTGTATATACACGTTTTTGTTCTGAATATCGCTATCTTTCAAATGGTACAATTTCTGAATTGAAAATAGAAGTCAGAGATGAGCATGACAACAAGATAGATAATCACGGCTTACCTATGAGTGGCGTTTTAGAATTTATTTAAAACTATTTACATTTTTAAAAAAACAATGAGTATATTTGGAGCAACAAAACCTGAGAAAACAGAAGACTTAGAGACTTTAACCAATCATGTTCTAGATTTACATAGGCGAGTTGTGACTATTGTTAACCAATTCAAACAAATGAGAAATAAAGTTGATAATCTTAAATATGGGATTATTACAATATTTGCGGTCCACTTGTATTGAATAGAGTACTCTCATTTGGTAATGGTGCAGCAAAACCGGATGTGGGGTATGTAATGACACGCCGTGGGCGAATTGTGGGTATAGGTTTAGCAAGTCAACGAATAATTGGTGACGTGTCTGTAGTGATCACTATCAATGGTGTTGAAAAACCAAATTATGGTATAACGCTTAACACCACCCCACGCAAACTCGATAACTTTGAAAGACCTTTAGATATTAGTGCTGGTTCTGTCATTAACTTTGTATGCAAGGTTGCCAACGCTAACGCTGTAAATACGGTGGCGTCATTATTAATTGAATTAATTTATTTTTTTCTTATTAACAAAAACGAAGCAACCGACAGCACAAAGTTTATATCCTGAGTTGCCAGTGGAAGATGGACAGAATTATAGATTACAGAAGATTTCAGAGATTGAACAAAAGTTAATTACAGAGCGAGATACACGCAAGTCTCTTTATAAAAATATAAACGTGTTATTAATATCACAGATGGAATTGACACTACTTTAATATCTGCAAGTGTTATTATGACCGGGTTTGGTTTGGCATTGTGCCTGTTATGCTCCCTTTGGAAATTGCTGCCATTGTTTGCGGGACAACAGGTGTTTGTGTCAAATTTGTTAGACGTAAGCTTAATTCAAAAGCTCAAAAACATTATGAAATAAGAACTTTGACAGAGTCTAAGTTGAATAGTATAACAAATTTGATATCAAAAGCATTGAGTGATGCACAGATATCTGAGCAAGAGTTTAAGTTGGTTTTGGATGATTTGGATAAATATTATAGTTTGAAACAGGACATCAAACAAAAGAAACTTGAAATTAGTGAAATTCAAAAAAAAGAACTAGTGGAGCAGGGAAGAAAGGAAGCAATGGCAACCTTACAAAAAAGTCTAAATGTGTGATTTATTGTTTTAGTAATGTGTTTGAGTATGATCCACCACTTTTGTATAGTTCTTAATTTTTGAGTGAAATTGCTAGAGAAGCATAAATCCAAAATAAAAATTTACAGCACGGGTTTTGACATCATAAAATTGTGTTTTATCTCGATATACAAATAATTAGATCTAATTAAGCTTAAACCCAGCTAGATTTTTTAAATCTATTCCGATTTCCTGAAAAACAAACAACTTGGTTTGGTCTAGAATTCCCAAAATGCATATATATTGTAACAACCCTCACACAGGTTTTAAATAACAGAGATAAAGCCGAAGGATTTTGTTTAACACTTATTTTAATAAGTAAATTATGTGATATTTCTGGAATAACCGAAAATACCGTTCTTATATTAAGCGCGAGCCTCTCATATAGCTAAACTAGGACGACTATTAAAGCAATAAAACTTAAACTTGTTTGCTTACTTAAGTTAGCTGTGGAAACGGATCTATGTATGTCAGGCCTATTTGTTTATATGTTACCGGGCAACCAGACTTTGACCGGACTGGTACCGGTACAAATATTCGTACTGACGATGGAGATCTAATAGTTGTTTTCCAGCTATATATAGAGGCTGCGTAGTAACACGTGACAAGAATAACCAATGAATCAGTGCCAGGAAAGCCCAGTGAACAGTCTCAACCAATCGTCTGTGACCAGGATCGCCGGTAGCCAATCGTATTGCAACCGGTGATCCAGTCAAGCCGGGCTGGGAGTACCTGCTCACCGGTCCTCCGCTAGCACTGGACAATAGTTTCTCAACAAATATACAATAAATATAAAACTATGACAAATACTATATACATCAATAGATTCCTACTACAGAGACGAACATGCTGATACCCAACTTTATCAGGTAAAGACTTTAAAACTATAGTTTGAGTAAGTTAAACAATTCCAGTCGACGGAAATTCAGACGATGACAGTGACGTAAGCGTTTGTCAAGGTTGACAGTATTATTTCAAAGAATGCGTAAAAGTTAAGATAATAAACATGGTTTAATATAAAATCTATGAAAGTTCATGATAATAAGAGTTTGTCTGTTCTGTGCCAATAACATGGGATTAATTTATGGGGTAGAATTTTACATCCGTGCCTTGACCGGTGACAGAAACTGGAATCAAAAATGGCGGACAGCTGTCAAAATTGCAACTCACAAAACCAAATGATCTCCGATTTCTTAGTACAATTGAGATACAATGTCACATAGCTAGCATCTATGAATTATTAAGCAGCAAGCACATGTAAGTAAATCTGTTTTGAGTTTATGTGAATTAGTTATTATGAATAAAATAGCGTGAATTGTAAAATGTTGAGCAAGTAACAATTTGATAAATAGTGATTCTTACACTCTCCCCACCCTTATTAAAAAAATTCATCTGAATTTTGTAAATCATTTATAATTATTATGCAGATCTATGACTACCACATGCGATAAGAATCACAATATATCAACCATCAAATTCTCACTAATTTTTGTCAACAATGCAAACTCAGTTATCTTTTGATATGTAAACCTATATATTATTTTGAAAGTCTTAATGGGATGGGGTCACATGACTTCAACAGATGGTCGTTGGCGGTATCCCCCATCATGGCTCCACACTCAATCATTGATAGCCATGAAGATGCCTGTAATTTGTTGACTGCTATTTTTCTTAATGTTTCGTAAGTATAATACCTCGCCTTGATAATAGGACTGCAAGTTATTCTGTGAGGTGCAGTGCCTGGTAAGGCCAGGAAATTGAAATGGTCTAAAATGGCACATCGTTCTGTATTCACTAAATCTTGGTCACGAGACTTAAGAATTTGCATGGCTACAAACTCCCATTGTAGAAGCTTTTGATCTGCAGAAAGGGTCTTCCACCCTTAGGAGGCCACAAGATGTTGAGGGGACCTTCCACCAGACTAACAGACTCATCTGTGTCCCAGCAACGCCTGGCAGCCTGCCACTGTGGCATACCTCCTCGTCTCAACAACTTTGAGGCTCGGTATTCTAGGGTGGGTTGTGCTGGGAGTGGGATTATGTCGCTCGCTCTCTTTCCTGGTTTTTTAAAGTGAAAGGTACTGTTTCGGCTGTGTGGCTCGGGTACGGAAACATAAGGGGCTTTCAGGGATTCATCAGGAGTCTGTAATGCAACGTCGGGGTTCCTTAGGGGCCCATCATGGGTTTGTAGGGGTTCATCCAGCATCTGTAGGGGTTCATCAGGGGTATCTATGGGTTCTTCCAGAATCTGTAGGGGTTCATCAGGGGTGTGTAGGGGTTTATTAAGGGTCTGTAGGGGTTCATCCAGCATCTGTAGGGGTTCATCAGGGGTATCTATGTATTCTTCCAGGATCTGTAGGGGTTCATCAGGGGTGTGTAGGGGTTCATTAAGGGTCTGCAGGGGTTCAACATGGATCTGTAGGGGTTCATCCAAAATCTGTAGGGGTTCATCAGGGGTAACTATGGGTTCTTCCAGGATCTGTAGGGGTTCATCAGGGGTGTGTAGGGGTTCATCCAAAATCTGTAGAGGTTCATCAGGTGAAGTAGGTATAGAGGTAAGGTCCGGCATAGATAGGACATCGCCTAGAAGTATTGTGGCAGTGGAGATTGGCAGGTCAGGTAGGTTTTGCTCATATAAGCAATAACTCTCTCTTGGTCATCTTGGACTTGAGAGAGGACAGCACCAACTGCTTTATCGCTAGCATCGGTATCCAGTACGAATGGGATCCCTGGTAATGGGTAGGCCAGAATGGGGGAGGTTGTCAGTGCAGTCTTTAATTGGTCAAAGGCCAGTTGACACTCATCGGTCAACACAAACTTGGCACCTTTGTCGCAAAGCTTATGGAGTGGTTTTGCAATCTTAGCAAAACCTTTGACAAAGCGTCGGTAATAGGAGCAAAGACCAAGGAAACTTCTTGTTTGCTTGGCTGTGTAAGGGATTGGCCAATCTCTTACGGAGGAAATCTTTTCGGGATCGGTGGCAACACCTTGCTCAGAAACAACATGTCCCAAGAACTTGGCTTCTACTTGGAAGAAGGCACATTTCGATGGCTTCAGTCTCAAATTGGCTTCAAGCAACCTGTCGAAGATTCGTGTAAGCCGTTGCAGACCTTCATCGACAGATTTACTTGGAGAAATTATGTCATCCATATATAGGAGTAACTCGATCCACTGAAGTCCTCGCAACACATTTTCCATTAGGCGCTCAAATGTAGATGGGCTGTTTGCTAAGCCAAATGGCATAACAGTCCATTGGAAAAGACCCAAACATGTTGCAAAACTGGTCTTTTGACGGTCCTCGGGTGCCATTCCGACCTGCCAGAATCCAGAATTAAGGTCCATCGAGCTATACCACTTCGAACCGGAAAGTGCGTCGAGGCATTCATCTACCCTGGGAATTGGATAGGCATCTTTGACAGTTAAGTCATTCAAAACTCTGTAGTCTACACAGAATCGGATGGAGCCATCCTTTTTTGTGACCATGACAACAGGTGAGCTCCAGGCACTATTTGATGGCTCTATGACACCTTTATCAAGCATTTCCAGAACGTGTTGTTGTTCTACATCACGTTTGCCGATGGGCAGTCTACGTGGTGGTTGTCGAACTGGTATTGCAGTACCAGTATGTATTCTGTGCTGAACTCTATTGCAATGGCCCAGGTCACCTGAGGATTGTGCAAAGATACTTTTGTATTTTGTCAACAGCTCAGCCAGTTGCTTGCTCTCGGGCTCAGATAAGTGAACTGAACTTCTTTTCCAGAGGTCATGAAGATGTTCTGGTAGTTCACTCTGACAACGTTGGCTTAAAACTTCATTTGTTACAGCAACACGATGTGTTGATGTTTCCATATCTTGATAGGACTCGCATGTACCAAGTGATTGTTCTGCATACAATGTAACAGGTTTATCTGAACAATTGAAAACATTTACTAATTTTTCTGACTGCGACGTATTCATGATACCAGGAATCATCGAGTAGTTATCATCTGAAATGACTTTTGGCTCAATATCACAAGTTTGGGACAAATGTTCTGCTCCGGGTATTTCTACAGGGAGCCATGCTGCACAGTTTGAAGGTATAATTGTTGTATGCCTTACGAGTACCCTACAGGACATGTCGGATTCATTTCCAACCCAGCAATTTATTTCGTTAAAGCTAGTTATAATTTTGCCATGTTTATAACTGATGTGTTCAGCATATTTTAATAGAAAGTCTTGCCCAATGATACCATCTTGCTTCACATCACACACCATAACACTTTGTTCAAATTCATGCCCTCCTAAAATAATGTTAATTGTCATGCTTCCATAAGTCTTTATTTTATTACCACTTGCGTCATGAACTGTAGATTGAACTGGGATTAGGGTGGGTTTAATGTCACTCTGAATATTATTGTACATAGTGTATGACAGAATAAATGTGGTGGACCCATTGTCTACTAAGAATTCTACAGGGAGATTGAAAAGTTCACCTTTGGTATAAAACCCAGTGTCCCAACCAGAGTTTGTGTCACCTATATGACCGGTTCTTACTGAATCTTTTGATAGTGGAATAGGCCGTTCTACATTAACAGTAGCATTTGTCGACTCATGGCCTACTGAGTCGACATGTTCTCGTTTCCCGAATGCTGTTGCATGTTAGGTTGGTGGTTCACAGCTTGGCGATTAACATGTTGATTGTTAATTGTTTGGCTGTCATTGAGACGAGGTATGAACTTATTGCCCCATTGGCTATTTGGATGGGCTTGTTTCTGTGTGCAATTCCTGTAAAAATGGTCAGGGGCGTTACACAGAAAGCAGTTTCTGGATTTGTTGCGGTCATTAATTGGACCACGTGGTTGAAATGAATTTTGGCGGGCAAGTGACATGCTTTCTAACTTCTCCAGGCGGGAGTCAAGCTTTTTGAGCATGGATGGTATGTTCGTATCGACTTCAATAGAACGCAGGTTGTTTCTCTTCCGGTCTGTTCCTGACTCTCCAAGGATGGATTCATACCGGTCAATAACGTCAACTGCATTGTGGATGGTCCTGCAGTCATGGTCAACGCAGCGGCATTTCATGTCTAAGGGAATCAACTTGTAAAGTTGGTTCAGGGCAATGGTTTCCCTTGCTGCAGTATCCAGAGATGGATATGCCTTCTTGGCTAGCTGGCGAAGATCATCTCCTAAGGCAATTATGCTTTCGCCAGACTGCCGTTGTCTGTTTTCTAGTTGGGAAAGCCACTTGCTTGAGTGCCTACTTCCCCCAAATCTTTGTCTCATTTTGGAAACTAACGTGTGGTAATCACGTTGCTCTTCGCTTTCAAGGCTCATATAGTAGGTACGCGCAGGTCCTCGGAGACTGGCAGCCAAGAACAAAACTTTACTGCGGCTACTCCATTTTGATAATTCCGCGCAATCTTCAAAATGGGATTGGTATTCTTCCCAGTTGATACTGCCAGAATAAGACTCTGGTTTCATATGTGGAAACTGACTATGTGGGGCTCTAGTCAGATTTGGTTCTTGGAGTTGATGGACTTTATCTACCGGTATATGGTCTCTTTGATAGGTCCTACCATATGGCTCCATTGGTGGGAATAGACTGCTCTGGTTATGGTCAGGATGCTGCCTATGACTATTTGGACTTTGGTATCTGGTATTATTCGAGGGACCTCTGTGCATGTTTACATGGTCTCTGTAATTAACATGTCTAGGGCTTGGTGATCTATGGTTGTTATAACTATGACTTGGGCTAGGGGATGGCCTTTGTTGTACATGGGGAACTGGGCTTCTCCTTTGGCTGTGTGGGGAAACCTGGTCTACTGACAAGTTGTGTTGGTCAGCAACATTGGCTTGGTTTTGATATCCATCTTGTAAATTGAGAACTGGGCTTCTCCTTTCGCTATGTCGGGAACTCTGGTCTCTCGACAGTTGATCAACAACATTGGCCATACTTTGATCTCCATCGTCAGAACAGATGCTCATGTTGTCCTCGTCAATCACTCGAAATTGGACTTCCGAATCATCACTTATAGACATGTTTGAAAATAGATCTACTGTACTGAGTGTGAAGAGATTTAGTGCTACAACTACTCCTTGGCGAACTCCTTGTAGTTTCCTAGGGTGGGTTCTAGATGTTATGTAGAAATAACATCCCACTCTTCTGACACCAAAACTGTAACAACCCTCACACAGGTTTTAAATAACAGAGATAAAGCCGAAGGATTTTGTTTAACACTTATTTTAATAAGTAAATTATGTGATATTTCTGGAATAACCGAAAATACCGTTCTTATATTAAGCGCGAGCCTCTCATATAGCTAAACTAGGACGACTATTAAAGCAATAAATCTTAAACTTGTTTGCTTACTTAAGTTAGCTGTGGAAACGGATCTATGTATGTCAGGCCTATTTGTTTATATGTTACCGGGCAACCAGACTTTGACCGGACTGGTACCGGTACAAATATTCGTACTGACGATGGAGATCTAATAGTTGTTTTCCAGCTATATATAGAGGCTGCGTAGTAACACGTGACAAGAATAACCAATGAATCAGTGCCAGGAAAGCCCGGTGAACAGTCTCAACCAATCGTCTGTGACCAGGATCGCCGGTAGCCAATCGTATTGCAACCGGTGATCCAGTCAAGCCGGGCTGGGAGCACCTGCTCACCGGTCCTCCGCTAGCACTGGACAATAGTTTCTCAACAAATATACAATAAATATAAAACTATGACAAATACTATATACATCAATAGATTCCTACTACAGAGTCGAACATGCTGATACCCAACTTTATCAGGTAAAGACTTTAAAACTATAGTTTGAGTAAGTTAAACAATTCCAGTCGACGGAAATTCAGACGATGACAGTGACGTAAGCGTTTGTCAAGGTTGACAGTATTATTTCAAAGAATGCGTAAAAGTTAAGATAATAAACATGGTTTAATATAAAATCTATGAAAGTTCATGATAATAAGAGTTTGTCTGTTCTGTGCCAATAACATGGGATTAATTTATGGGGTAGAATTTTACATCCGTGCCTTGACCGGTGACAGAAACTGGAATCAAAAATGGCGGACAGCTGTCAAAATTGCAACTCACAAAACCAAATGATCTCCGATTTCTTAGTACAACTGAGATACAATGTCACATAGCTAGCATCTATGAATTATTAAGCAGTAAGTAAATCTGTTTTGAGTTTATGTGAATTAGTTATTATGAATAAAATAGCGTGAATTGTAAAATGTTGAGCAAGTAACAATTTGATAAATAGTGATTCTTACAATATATTCCGGATTTATGCCCCCCACCCCACCCCCATCCACCCACTGGGAGGGCCTCTTTAATGTTCGGGGTTTTCGCTTCGCGCGAAGCTCAATACGGGAAATTGTCCTCCGGATTTATGTTTATGTTAGAATACATTAAATGCCACGTATATTTTAAGGTAGATCTAAATATAAGTACAATGTCACAGATGCATCTGAAAATACCCTCACCCCTCCTCCATTTTCAGACCGTATTACGCATTTGCCTAACGTTAACTACTTGCAAACAGTGCAAAGCAATTATCTCATTTTCACGCACATGACGTCATGTTTACAATGTTGCATGACGTCCTGTTTATCGTCAGTTGTTGATGCATCAGTTCCACTTCTTGGCGTCACATGCTGCTTCTCATTGGTTAAAAGAAGTAACTTGAAAATACGCTTATTGGTGAAAGTAAAAGGTATTGAATCCGCGTACCGTAGGGCGTACTGAAACAATCAGAAGCAGACCGGACGAGGTAAACTCCGGACATGAAGAATGCGGTGACAAAAAAGCTCAGTGCTTGTTTGTCGAGCTTTGCTCGTCTGTATTGTTTTCACGACTTTTCGTGAAAGTTTACTTTGCGTTTTTTTTATTACTTTTTTCGGTAATTGCCGTCATTACAGAAAAAGCGAGGCGTACTGAAACAATCAGAAGCAGGCCGGACGAGATAAACTCCGGACATGAAGAACGCGGTGACTATCAAAATGGCCGACACATTGTCGTAAAGGTCAGATACCACTATTGATTTGGAGCTTCTGATTGGTTGAAAAAAGTATAGGGTCTATTAGGGCATATAGTCAGATTGTAAGGTAAATTCTGATTGGATTAAATTACCCAAATCATAACAAATCCCCATAAAACATCAAAATATTATGTTTCCATCATAAAACATGTTGATTTAGGATATTTTGACTGAAATTTGCATTTTTATGGATACAATTTTACTGAGAGTATATTTGCAAAAAGTAAAATTTCTTTACTGTCATTCTGGGGGTGGCCACCTTCAGTGAACTATTAGAGGCTGAAAGCATCAGATTATCCCCAATTTGCTGGTCATTTTTGAGTGTCTCTAAGATAGTTCTTTAAAAACAGTTAGGTTTTTTCATCCGTTCCGATATAGGAATAGGGGTTGTAGGCCAAAAGGCTATAATGGAGACCTATGGGAAATGCAATAGTGGTATATGACCTAAAGCTAGATTCTGCATGTTGTAAAAGTGAAAAGAGACATACTTTTTTTCTAACACAATGATTTGAAAGTGTGAGAAATGTTGAATTATGTTGTATTTTGACTTTTCTTGTAACTTTTTAAATGATTTTTAAATATTTGAAAGTTTTATGATGCAATATAGGTAATTTAAATTCTTTTATTAGGGTTGTGGACACAAAATTAGCCATACCTGACACCTGGTATACACAATTGGCCTGTAATGCACCTATTTGACACAATTAAAGGTATATCTAGTAAGTTTATTAATTTATGAGGGCTTTGCATACATTTTTTTGGCAAAAATGTCAGAAAGCGACAAGCTGCGTCTGTCTGCTAAGATGTTGAAAAGGCGCTTATTATATAATTAGATGTCTGTTTTGAAAAAGCTGTTGAGGTAAACTCTGACTCTGAGTTCATCGCGTCTTGACGGCTAGTGTTGATATGCAAATATGTTATGCGGTTTAATACATTTTACAAATGAAATAATTTAGTTGGCAAAAAATATGACATTTTCTTTTTTTTTTTAAAGTTTTTATCTACCCCACCCCCTTCATTTTAATGAATTTTCATGGATCTGTACTGTCAACAGTGCTTTTTGGCTGCATGGCTGCATGAAAATGACCTGTAAAGGTGGCACAAACAATATCTAATAAAAAAAATACATTAAATTGTACAATTACAGGCAATCTTGTGTAATGAGCATATTGTAAAACATGGCATGGCCTTAAAAATGGAGTTGGGGAGAATATTCTCAGAATTATTTTTTGTCATTTTTAAAGTGAAAAGTTGCATTTTCTTGATGGTTTCACATATATAAACTGCTGCATAATGTTAATTAATCCATTTGAAGGCAGAGTTTGAATATATACAAAAACAATGGCATTTTTTTGGTAAAATCTGCTATTTTGAGCCCTGAAAATCACAAATATCATTTTTCAGTAGAAATGATTTTCAAGAGAGCTTCAACTGGTTGAAAATCACATGTTATTGATGAAATCAATTCAAAATCACTTTATTTGAAACAAAAGATTGGAACGGTTGTCGAGATATGGCATTTTGAAGATTCTGGATTTACGCGTAAAAATCGCATGAATTTGACATCAGCCGAAGCCCTTTAAAGCCCTCATAATTTGTAGAAAAGTATTTTTTTCTAAAATCAAAAGACACAGTTTTCCTCAGAATGAATGTATGAAACAATTTAGCCAGAAAAAACAAACTTCAGTTAGGTTTGAATGTCTATTTAGGTCAGATACCACTATTGATTTGGAGCTTCTGATTGGTTGAAAAAAGTATAGGGTCTATTAGGGCATATAGTCAGATTGTAAGGTAGATTCTGATTGGATTAAATTACCCAAATCATAACAAATCCCCATAAAACATCAAAATATTATGTTTCCATCATAAAACATGTTGATTTAGGATATTTTGACTGAAATTTGCATTTTTATGGATACAATTTTACTGAGAGTATATTTGCAAAAAGTAAAATTTCTTTACTGCCATTCTGGGGGTGGCCACCTTCAGTGAACTATTAGAGGCTGAAAGCATCAGATTATCCCCAATTTGCTGGTCATTTTTGAGTGTCTCTAAGATAGTTCTTTAAAAACAGTTAGGTTTTTTCATCCGTTCCGATATAGGAATAGGGGTTGTAGGCCAAAAGGCTATAATGGAGACCTATGGGAAATGCAATATGACCTAAAGATGAATCATTTCGAACTTCGCTACGCGAAGCTTAGGGGTAATACAAATGTGTTTTGTCTTAATTTCGGAGCTTAGTGCTCGTTTGTCGAGCTTTGCTCGTCTGTATTGTTTTCACGATTTTCGTGATAGTTTACTTTCCGGGTTTTTTTTGGACTTTTTTCGGTAATCGCCGCATTAAAGTAAAAGCGATTACTAGTGGACAACTTCGACGCCGGGCTGCCACCGGCGAGAATTGCCAAATAAACATACGAAATTGACTGGTTTTCAACTTTTTTTCCTAAAAGCTTCATTTGCTGTCCAGTTCACGGATTTAAAATGGCGGCGCGAAACTTGACAAAGAATAAAAATGCCGTAGTATGTTTTGAAAACAAGTAAGTTTTAATACTCATTTTACTTCAAGAGGACTTAGGCGGCCAAGGCCGCGTCCGGGCTTCGACCGTGTAAATATACATGTCAACATTTGATTGTATTGGAGTTCAGTAATACGACTAGGATAACATTCTAACATCACTTTAATAAATAATGGGCATAAAACATGTAGTGACACATACATTAAACCATTAACTATGTCTGACACACAAACTTTTACAAGTCTGTAGACATTATGTAACTGCTGTGTTCGAGTATAAGGAAATTCTTCACGAGGCGTGCATATAATCAAACACAGCAGTTAAATAATCTCTATAAAAAATTCTCTATATTGTTTGAATATCCAAAAAATATACTGAGTCAAAGAAGAAAGAGTGCGCAAAAGAAAGAGTACACATCTATTTTTGTAAATATTCAAAAATTTGTAATGACAAATTTAGCGAAACAGGTTTCAAAATGTACAAAATGTATAAAGTAGTGTTACTTGTGTATGAAACGTTCCTTTACTTACAATGTTGTGTTAAAAAAATAAATAAATAAAAATCGCAAAATCGCAAAATACACATGAAGTTGAATGGGAAAAGATAATACGGGCAAAGCTCGACCTGCCGAAGGATAGGTTACTCGTATGTCCACGAATAAAATATGGTAAACTTACTTTGTCATGAAAAAAATACTAATTTTCATAGTGCGTTCAACTTCAATTTCATCTCCAAATCGTGGAGACCCATTTTGAATCCTGTCTCACGGTGAAGTCACAAAGATGTGATTAACGGTAGAAAGCATACTATAACTTACCGGTGTTCTGTCATGAACATAAATAATGAATTTTAAAGAATGCTTACATTTTTTTTGGAAGATTTCTTTCGATTTTGGTACAACGCAATTAGCGTTATTTCTAGAATTCACATTCACAAAATATCGATCAATCCCAGGGCCGGAATTTTGAACGGGTTCCGGGTGGGTGAGTTTTATTGCAATAAAATGGGAAAACATACTTTTTTGAAAAGGAATGGGCCAAATTTCGGCCCCTTATGACAAACAAATGATAACAGCAACGCTGACTAGAACAGTTGGTTTTAGTATATGATAGAACAAAATATGTGTTCCCAGTAAAGAGATCATAGTCATACATACAGTAAGGAAAAGGCTAGACAATACACATATGTTTACATTAAAAAAAGTTAAATGTAATAATACATTTTAATATGAAATAGGCACTGCCTAAATAACGGGAAAAGTACTTCGATACAATTAGTAATTAATTGTGTGTGGGATGGAGGGGTAGATGTTTGTATGTGTGGGCGGGCGAGGGGATTGACATTTAAAATACTTAGGCCAAATAAAATAATATCTCTGTTTACTGTGACCCAACCGACTCCTTTAAAACTCCACCGACACCTCTTTTTTATTGAGAATAAAATAAATCTAATTATTCCGACACTTGTTCAGTTTCAGTTTGTCAGCGCCCGACAATTCAAGTACACTCACAAAAAGTTGCACCAAAAAAATGCTTGTGCATCTTTTCTGTACAAAGCAAAGGATCAACTAAAGTCTGCCACTCAAATCTGATCTGTCTCTTATTGTTCCCGAGCTTAAAGTCTTTATACTTCTTACTGATAAAAAATAAAAGTAAAAATAAAAAGCTGACCTTCCTACACATGTTTTTCCAACAATGTTGCAGTAAACACAGGTATTATTCTATTAGGTCTTAGAAATAAATTTGTTTACACATTTTGCTTAAAGTCATTAACTATTTCTAGATTTTAGATTAATTAAGATTATGATTTGATCAAATTTAGAAATTAGAGTTATTTCTCACTCTTAAAATAGAGACATAAAATTATACACAAAATATGCATTTTTTGAAGTGCTTTGTCCGTTACATACGTAGTGCTTATTTCAAATTAGTCATATTGTTAATTGCATTTTTTTTTTCTGAAATTTCTCATGAATGTCAAACTTTCAGCTTTTTCTCAAATATAAACGTACGATGCTAGAACACAGTTATGACGTAAGAATTTACAGTAATGTAATATTCATAATGAGGTTGGTCACGCAAATTTGAGTACAGGCTTCCTTTTGTTGACTCGGTGTAATTATATTGTTTCTTTCAGAGCAACTGTCTCCAGTCACATCTGATAAGAATACAGAAAAACATAATAATAGTAAACAAGTATCATAAATTCAAAGGTTGTGTTGGTTGCAACTTGCTATTTATATGATAATTGTAACCTCCCACACTCCACACTATTGATCACGTTTGGTACATATACAAAAAAACAGTCAGGCAAAACTGCCTGAACCAGCCTATATTAATGTAAGTACAGACACACAGACAACATACCATGCACTAATAATGCAACCATCCTAATGCCATTTACTCTACTTGGAATGTATGCGTTTACTTAGAGACGTAATAAACCACTTAGATCTTACTTCTTAGATCTCTGGTTTACTTAACTATGACGTGAACTCGACGAAGTTGATTATCTTTGCATGAAGCATACGGCCAAAATGCATTAACATGACGGATGCGTTGGCGGGTGACTTCTTCGGGATGTTATTGGCACGATGAATTATACGTGGAATAACCATGGCGTATGTAACGAACTTTGCTTCATGGTGAAGTAAACGCATTCATTTCCAGTAGGTTACACATGAAACGCTTTTCTCCATGTCGCATCAGTAATGCTATGGTGCATTGTTAACTGGAATGCTATTCTATTTAATGAGCGCATTTACCCATCTACGTACATTCGACGTTACAACGTAACAACGAACGAACTTTGCAAATGTAATGTAAAATAGACCTGTAATGTCATTTTTATATGTTGATTGTTCTATTTTCACAAGTAACTGTGCACACTTTGCATACACGAAACATCTCCCCGCAGGTGACGTGTAGAAAAAATAATGTAAAGTGTTAGAGCGTGCGAACGCTGTATTACAGCGTGCGAACGCTCTAGCTACGGCAGCTACAGCGTGCGAACGTTTCACTCATCTTAACTCAATTCCAAAATGGCTAAACAATAAGAAAAAAATAGAACAGAACACTTAATTCGCAGTTTTGAAAATAAAATAATCAAAGAATAAAATCTCAAAAATGAGTACGTTTTTGTGTGCATATAACATAAATATATACAAAGGTTATAGCAAATGCTCTCATTTCTAACAATATGAATAATTAAAAACATGAAATTTCTATATACAGCATAAACAACTAGAGCTAGACATGACAATATTACTAGTACGTTTGCCAGCAACTCTCCTCTATCTCTAAATGAAAGAGTGACGTGGGAATTAGATTCCTCCCTCCCATTTTTCCGCATTCTTTTTTAAATCTCATTTCCCTCATACATTTTTCCCCCCCGAATGGTACTTGTTCACTTCAATGGGAGCTCAACGTGTCAAGAGAAAAAATGTCGAGTATTACGGAAGGCGGAAAATATACAGTACTACCAGTTTTACCACAAATAAATCGACCGTAAATTTGGCGTAACATATACTAATCAAAGTACTGCGTACTGAATGGCGAAAACATTGGTAAGCAAATGATTTTGAGCTGTTCCTATAGTTAAGATTAAAGATTGCATGAATGTGTATGATTGTTATTGGCGAAATTCGTGTTATATTTTACTCACTTTTCTAAATGTATCTAGTAGTCTCAACAAACTATTTAAGTTCTCAAATATTGTCGAGTTCTCAAATAGTTCTCAAATAGTTCAAGCTAACTATACAGTATGATACTCTCATGGTCAGATATTTGAATACATGTTCTCACATTTCTAAACTCAAGTTCAATTGTCTTAACAAACTATTACAGTTCTCCAATAAAGTTATCCAATAGTTCTCAAATGTAAGATTCTCATAAAACATGTTACAAACTATTACAGTTCTCAAATAAAGTTCTCAAATAATTTTCAAGTTGAAGATTCTCACAAAACATGTCCTCAAATACACTCGATTATTTTGTCTAAAATGGACAATCAGCATCAATGGTATAAAAAGACATATGAAAATTGCAGTTGTACATGAAAAATAATTATTTTTCAGGGATGAAGCTGAACGTTTTTGGACTAGGAGCCAACTGGGCCCCTTGCTGGCAAAAATTGGAGGTCCATCTTCAGATTCAATATCCCAGATTGTCGCATGTCAATTTATTCAGTATTATGTACAAGTAGCCTATACTTACTCCCTGCTCCATTATACCAATTTTCAGAAGGAAACTTTGTAAAAACCTTAGAACTGATAAAAATAGAATTATATATTTTAAAAAAAAAAAAATCAAAAAAAAATCTTTCATTCCCCAACACGAAGTTAGTGTCTACTCGCAAGAGTCAAACTCAGGATTCAATGTTGTGAATTGAGCAAATTTAAATTCCACAATCAAGCGTCGAAAAGATGATGAGACTAACTGAGCAATAGTCTTGATCATCTGCGAACGATCTGGACAAATCGTCGGACTGAGATACTGCGTTCTGTACATAGAGTTTAATTAACATTGTTGAAGTGATACGGGAAATAATTCCCGAGTGAGAAAGATTCTTGTGATATAGAAACGAGTGCGTTTTCGCACGAGTTTCTATATCGCAAGAATATTTCTCACTAGTGAATTATTTTGCGTATCACGACAAAAATGTTAATTAAACTATATAATATATATTCTGTGATGAATTTCTTTCCAATCGTCTTTTGACACAAGTATTCCTTCTTCTGTCACTCCTTTGGCGACAGCGCGGAGTCATATCATGACGTCAATTCGTGACGTAATATCGTGACGTCTATCGTTTAGTTCATAACATGTGGCTACTGTGCTTGCACGCTAGGCGAGATAGCACAGTAGAGGAAGGGATATGTTATAGATTTTCTCAAACTGGGAAATTTCTATAATTCATCACAGAATATATAATATATTGATTTAAACATATGTTATTGCCAATATTTTACATACAGAGCAAATATAAACATATATACAACAGGGGCGGATCCAGGATTTCAGCGTGGGGGTGGGGGGGGGGGGGGGGGGGGGGGAGGAAGGGATATGTTACAGATGTTCTCAAACTGGGAAATTTCTATAATTCATCACAGAATATATAATATATTGATTTAAACATATGTTATTGCCAATATTTTACATACAGAGCAAATATAAACATATATACAACAGGGGCGGATCCAGGATTTCAGCTTAGGGGGGGGGGGGGGGGGGGGGGGAGTAGGATTTCAGCTTAGGGGGGGGGGGAGGGGGGGGGAAGTCCGTTTTCAAATAAAAGGATTTAACAATGTGTTAATTAAACCACTCATTAGCCATTATGTGTCGAGCGAGCGAGACAATTTTTTATACTGAGGGAAGCATCGAAATTGTTTGATATTTTATCTACAGTAACATGGACATACATGTATGAATAAAAAAAAAGTCCATTTTCAAATAAAAGGATTTAACAATGTGTTAATTAAACCACTCATTAGCCATTATGCGTCGAAACAAAAAATTTATACTGAGGGAGTGCATCGAAATTGGTTGATATTGTATCTACCGTAACATGGACATACATGTATGAATAAAAAAAATCCGTTTTCAAATAAAAGTATATAACAATGTGTTAATTAAAGCACTCATTAGTCATTATGCGTCGAGCGAGCGAAGCGAGCGAAAAAAAAATTATACTGAGGGCGTGCATCGAAATTGTTTGATATTTTATCTACAGTAACATGGACATACATGTATGATCCGGAATTTTTAGGGCAAAGCTCGACCTGCCAAAGCCCGACTATAGGTTACACGTATGTACATGTATGAATGGGAATGAATATGTTAAATACTCACTAACGCTACTAATTTTAATTTTCGTAGTGCGTCAAACTTGAATTTTGTCTCCAAGTCTCCAAGATGGCGGACGACGCCATTTTGAAACTTCCTGTCTCATTTTTGACCAGCTTCCTGTCTCACGGTGAAGTCACGCAGACGTGATTAACAGTTGAAAGCCACAAGTAATTTACCGGCGTTCCATTATTAACAGAAATAATGAATTTTGAAGAATGCTTACATTTTTATGAAGGATTGCGTGTACCCAGGAGTTTTCTATATGTTTTTGAGTATTTCTAGGACTCTGAAGCGCTTCAATTTTGAAGCGTCTGTGATCGGTGTAGATCGTACGTTTCGCACGTCGTAATCGGTATAGATCGTAAGTTTCACACGTCGTAAAGAAAGTTTCCACGGCGCGTTAGCGTTCTCTACGACGTGCGACTATTACATGTCACAGGCCTTATTCATAATTTTGATAGAGCATCATCAAAAAAACTGACCAATCAATGACCAGAAATAAGACTTAAGCAATACATTCTGGTAGGTGATAAACTCGGTCTTTATCCTTGATGTTCAACCAAGTTTACTGTTAAAATTAAGGTATCTACAGTGTGATTCTTTTAAAACCCTGCATAATCCATGCACATTCATACAAATTGATTCAGGATATGTATCTTTTAAAATCAAAATCTTAAAAACTATGGTATTTTTACTCTGCCAAAGATTTTAATTTTACTATAGAACCTAAGGATTAAAACCGAGTAACACAAATTTTATCACCTACTGAAAATAAAATCAAATCTCAACATCTCTGCAATGCAAAATTATGAATTCTCCGCTATTTTTACGGAAAATACGAATTAAGTGACCTTGCTGTGTAATGTTTTCGTTTAATAAACAAACAAATTAACGCAGCTCTGTTGCATATTTCTTGTTAGCGTTTCTTAAATTCACAATCAGAAAGAACAAATGTACTTATAAAGGGAGACTAATCTCTTGACTGTTTAAAAAGGATAGGTGCAAAACACGGCGAGATTTCCGGGTTCTCCATCGAATTTTAAATGGGTTCCAAGTAGGTGAGGTTTACTGCAATAAAATACATTTTTGAGACGGAATGGGTCGAATTTCGACCCCTTATAACAAAATATGATACCAGCAATTGTGATTAAGAAGAGTTTATTTTAGTTAGAAGAGTTTATTTTAGTATATGATAGAACAAAATATGTGTTTCCAGTAAAGAGATCCTACATAAAATAAGGAAAAGGCTAGACAAATACACATGTTTACATTAATAGCAAGTTAAAAATGTAACAATAATGTTTTAATATGAAACAGGCACTGACTAGATAACGGGCAAAGTACTTTGATACAATGAATGATTAATTGTGTATGGAATGGATGGGGACTGGAGTAAGAATTTGATAATAACAGGTAACAAAGATTAATTAAATATTCTCAATAACACTAAACAGATAACAAAAAAGAAATTTCACTAATAACAGTTTAAGAGATAAAAAACAACTTGCCCCTCCCACTCCTCATCACCACCAGAGCCTTTTACTAGGTCCAGGGCTTTTTCAAGAAAATTGGGAAAAGGCCTAGGACTGCTGAATTTGGGAAAAAGAAGCACGAGACTGTCCAAATTGGGAAAAAAAATAGCGTGATTTTCGTTGTTTTGGGAAATGTTTTTTTAAGGGGAAATATCATTAAAATGTAGTTTTAGGTAAAATATTGATTAGGTTTTAGAACTGAGTTATTTTAACATACAAAACTATGTAAAGTACTAGTATGTCACTTAATTAACAAAACAAAAAAAATGTATATTTTTTTTTTTTAAATTTGAATTTTTTACCCCAAAATTGGGAAAAAAATAGAGGTTTTTGCAATTGAAAAGAGGCCGAATTTCGGCCCTTGTTAAATAGGTTAAAAAAAGCCCTGAGGTCTGGAAAGGGGCATTTTGGCCTAGAATGTGGGAAAGATCTATGACTGGGGAATGACATTTTCAGAGTTAAGTTTAAAAAATGGGGGAAAATGCATGATTTTCAAAGTAATTTGGGTGGGGAATTGGCCTTATACGGACCGCTTCGAAAAAGGGTTAAACGGCCTCGACTACCTACCTACTACTACTACCCATGAGTCTGATTCATTAAACAAAGAAAGAAAAAAACATCCTATGTATTTTGATGGGTATTTATGCCAACAAACTGAACCTTGATATTTCAATTCCGTTGGACATGCTAGAATAAATAATAAACATGTTGCTAAATTCTTTGAGATTATCTACAGTGGTTCGGTCAGAGAAGGCTCGGGTTACAAACCGTGACCGGACCATCTCCTTTAAAACGCTGCCGACATCTTTTATGAGAATAAAACGAATCTATTATAAAACGTGGCTGGAAGTTGCGCTCTGCACGTCTTCTCGATATGGTGAACATGTATGGCAAGTTATTTCCAAATAACTCAAGCAGTTCAAGAGATATGGTGGAGACCGGCTTGTGACGGACAGAGATCCAGACAGACAGACATCCAAGCTAAAAACAATATGGCTCCCCAGTATGAGGGGAGACATAAAAAAGAAAAAATGTCACACCATATTAAAATTTCAATACTCTAAACAGCTATACAGAACCCAAGCCCCTGGTGTTTTTATAGGGACATGCGTACATACATATTGCAATGTGTATGATGCCGTTATAGAAATGGCTACCACCTGAAGATATAGAAAGTACTTGCCGAAAAGAAATATCATTTTATATGAAATTCTTGGTTATTCTTTGTATATATATCTACCAGTTCAAGGACTACTGAGCTTTTATATATGTTCCTCTCACAACTGAGCAACTACTGACCGAGAGAAATAGGTATACACAAAAGACCAAATACGTTCCTTTGTCTAACAGGGCTCTTATAACAACAGAGAAAGTGACCTATTTATTCTTGCAATGTTATGGAAACATGTCAAATTTCATTATTGTGTGCACAACAATTAACTAACGGACGGACACAGAACGACGGACGACCAATAACGGGGGATTTGGAGCCATCTAACGGACAGACACAGCACGACGGACGACCAGGGGATTTGGAGCCAACGCATAAGCTCGCCTGCGGTAGAACTGCGGAAGAGCTTATTTGGCCAGCAGAGCTAAAAAAAACAAAAACATTTTGGAAGCGTAATGTAGCACTTCCCTCCTTTGTAACGCTTTCCGCCTATTAAAACGATCAATAATTTATTCAGTTTCTATTAACCCTGAAATCCCACATGCGTTAGTCTAAACTTTTTTAGAGTATATATTATTACTACATTTATACGAGAAAGACAAAAGAAAAAAAAAGAAAAGAGAAAAAATGATAAATACAAATGAATAGAAACATATTAGACTAACCATTTCCCTCGAGAGATACCCGTAGGCGCTAATAAATATGCTACTATTGACAAGTTACTTCAATGGATGAATACAGACATTTTACAAGATTCTATAAATTGTAAACAACCTTAAATATCAAACAATGTCCAAGTTGGACAAGATCCCTTTTGAAAAAAATGCTGAAGAAAGCAAACGATTTTTATGGTGCCCATCTTGGATTGAAGGGTGGATCTTAAAATTAAAATAAGCTTACGTTTGGTGTTCGTAGCAAGGCACGCTAAGTTTGATTAGGATACGCTAAACACTGTGCACATATGTCCGAAATCCTTTGACAGCGCTGTTCTAACCTATATGTCTTGTGGCATATGGCCCTCTTGGACTTTGAATCGTGTATCTTAAAATCAGACGGGCATTGTATTGGCTCTATATCAGTCACACAAATTAACATAAACGAACATTTCCTAAACAATAGTTCTGCAAATATCACGCCTGTTCTGGACTTTGTAACTGTGCAGACTCATCCGAGGCGACTTCTGGTGAGTCTGGTGTTACGGTAACGATAACAACTTCCGGTGTCGTTAATTTTGCATTCTCAGCGCCGCTGTCTTTTAGTAAATCTTGAATGCCGTGTTTAGATATTTCTTCAACTGGAGTTTCGTGTGCAAGTTCGTAAGTCTCACCTTCCGTATCCTTTAGTTCGGTTTTTAATAGGGACCTCTTAGAAGGTTCTTCCTGGTTACGTGGTTGTGAAGTTTTCCGGTAAATTGCTTCGGGTTCATTTGTTGGGTCTGATTGTTTCTGTCTTATACGCAGTTTCGATCGGAAAGCGGTGAAGAAATTGGCTGAATAAAGTAATACATATTATGGTTAATTTACGGGTAATACTACTGTATCTAATTAGTAATATCGGTTCCGTGCTGAGGAATACTAATAACGGACTGAGGTAAATATGACTAACTGTATGTCTGTCGCCTGCACACATATATCAGCAGTGTTTGAAACTCAGTGGTAGTTTGTGGGATTATATAGTGATTGGTTTTTGACACGTGATGTAACCATAATAGTGAATTATACTCTGGAATACAAATTAAAGAAGTTAATAATATACTTAGTGATGTCCCATGGTGAAAGCTGTAATATGTGATAGTTTTATTACGAGACTGTTAACCACATGGGCAATATAAATAACATAATACATGTACATGTGCGAATAAAGTGTTCACCGTTTCATTTGACAATTGTGCATAATGTGTCATGGAAAAAACATCTATTTTATAAATTTACAGCGACGTCGGATTTTAGACATTGACATTGATTCCGAGATGATGCGATTGGGAGGGTAACATTAAAAAAAAAATGCTGCAGTGACGTCACGCCAGGGTGTGACATACAGCGCGAAATGCTAAATGGTAGTCTATGGGAATTTAACATAGGGGATTGTCATGAGGTATAATAAAACTATATATAGTATCCATGTATTTTGGAATCTATTATGTTAAGTGCATTTATACATATAAGAAAGGTTCAATCTTTAGTCTTGCGAGTAGATTGTTGAAGAATATATATTAGCCCGAATTGTGATTTAGAGTTGTAATATGAAGTAAATTAAAATGTGAAGGTCAAACTATACAAACTCCCAAACTGATGTCAAAGGTTCAAGTATATATAGTGTCACACGGAAAGCCCAAACATATTTCCCGTAACATATGTGGAAGTAAACTGTCAGCTGTTATTCGTTGACTTTTCTTTTTTCTTCTACCTTTTGTTTATTCTAGGCTATTGATACTTGATCCTCTGACATCACAATTGGGAATTTTTAAATATAAACTCGTTTAAGATCATTTATATGTGCTATTGCAATGTCAATGCAGCTATAATACAAGTATATATGGGTTGGATGTAATGATATAGTTGATTAAACCATAAAGGCACATGGGTGAGGCACATGCAACGTGTTCTGACCTTTATCTCAAACATTTTCTGTGTTTTCTTTGTGAGATTTACGTCTAAAGTCAAAGATTGGATAATCTGGGTGTTAGGATAGAAAGAAGAAATGTATAAATAATAAATCTGTTTTCTCATTTGTTCTGGGTATGATAAAAAAAAACACAAACAAACACTATCATTTAAATAAAGGAATAACGCCAGCTGTAAAAAATGTCCTACCCTCAAAATTAAAGTACAGAGAACCATCAGCTTACATTCAAAATTAAAGTAGAGAGAACCACAAACTGTGAAGATATGTCTCACCCTCACAATTAAAGTAGAGGACCACGAATTGTTAAGAAAGGTCTCAACCTCAAAAGTACTGACAACCATTTAAGAAATGGATGTAGCAATTAAAGTAGCGAGAACCACCAACTGTAAAGAAAGGTCTTACCCTAATAAAAGTTGAGACAGCCACTTGTCGCAAAAAAGGTCCTATGCTCAAAATTAAAGCTGAGAGTTTAAAAAAAGGAATTAAACGGCATATTACAAATGCATGCATAAAACGCGACAGTTTTTTAGTACATTTTTTTAACTATAGTACCAAATACTATTCTAGAATCATATATTAATTTAGTTGGTGATCTTTTGCATATAAGCACTAGCTATTTTCAGTTATAAATCCTGACTGTTACAAAACAATTTCTGACTACAGGAATGTTTTTAACAAAGAAACAAAGGGATACTAAATTGCTTGGGGCAATTGTTTCAGCCAAAGTTGTTTCTGCAGTAGCTTCAGCAATTTAACTAATATGTACATCAATTACATATCATTAGAACTGGCATTTTTAGTGGTAAATAAAACTACCATTGTTTTGAAAATCGGTTGAGAAATAAATATTTTACAGCCAAAATGATCTTTTCCTATGTAAATTCCTTGTTGATGGGCAGCAAAAAATTAAGAAATTTCAAATAACTTCATATTTTGCTATTAAACTTCCAGGGTGTCTTAATTTATGAATATCCAACAATTTACATCTAGAAAACATTTTTATTTTCATTTTTCATGCAGCAGAATTTTGCATTTAAAATGCCCCATCAAAAATAGCTTCAGCGCATGATTTTTTTTATTTCTCAACCGATTTTGAAAAGTAAAGCATTTTTACTTACCACTAAAAATGTCTGTTTCACTGATATACAACTTATTTAGGTACTATATGAATTTTGTCTAAAAAGTCCAAAACACCTTTGGCTGAAACAAGCGCCCCCAAACAATTGCGTTCGTGGTACGCACCTCTCTTCGCTGCTCTTGGTGTGTCTGACGGCGGTTGGCTCTCCACGGCTTGGTGTCTATGGTAACACCACATTACGAACAGGACAATGAGGAAGATACAGGCAAGGGAGACGCCGACGGCGATACCCTCTACGTATGTTTTATATTCATTAGCCGCCATCGACTCCTTTGTGTGTATCTGATATCCTGAAACATTGATAAAAGACTGCAACGTCCAAAATGTACGGACGGGTCCTGAAACATTTACAAAAGAACACCAACACATTCGCCAGCATACCTACGATGTGAACTGAATCGTACAATTAAACAACGTACTAAAGTACATTTAAGCAAACATTGATCAGTGTACTGAAGCTATACAAACATCTAAACATTCAGTAACGCACTATCATTACAGTATTGACATTTGCAGTGATTGCTGTACACGAACACATAAGCCTCTTTCGAGTATCCACATGGTCGCATATTGCTTTGCAAATGTCGGTCGGTCGGTCGGTCGGTCGGTCGGTCCATCCCGAAGTCTTCGCGGTAACTCAAGAACAGCTGGCACTACAAACTCGAAACTTGGTAGGAATGTTTGTGTCATGGTCTAGTTGTGCACCTCCCCTTTTGGGTAGATTCGCTTAAGAAATGTGGTTGCCATGGTAACAAAACTTTAAAAAAAAATCGCTAAAAATCGCTTCTCTTCGCGATAACTCAAGAACAGCTGGACTACAAACCCGAAACGCGTCAGGAATGTTTGTTTCATATGGTCTAGTTGTGAGCCTCCCTTTTGGGTAGGTTCGCATAAGAAATGTGGTTGCCATGGTAACAAAACTTGTAAAAAATCACTAAAAACTGCTTGTTATTTTTTAAAACTTTTTTTTCCCATAGGAAACCTTGGTTTATGGGTTCAGTTTGTTAATTTTTGTTTGTGATTTTATATTTTTTTTATATATCCTTTGTTGGATCAGTTTTACATAGAGTTTTAGGGAAGAAAGTCAAATATCTTATTTAATATCAGTTTTTGGATCCTAATTCACCCCCCCCCCCCCCACCCCCACCCCGCTCCCCCTTTGTTGGATCAGTTTTACATAGAGTTATAGGGAAGAAATTCAAATATCTTCTCTAAAACTACAAGTCTTATATTTTATTTAATATCAGCATATATGTTTTACACACATCTCTTGTTTTATCGTATCTAATATCTGTTCTTCTTAACTTTTTAGCCGGATTGCGTAGCAAATCCAGGCTTGTAGTCTGGCGATTTCTGTCCGTCCGTCCGTCCATCTGTGGCCGTCCGTCTACGAGTTTTGACATTTTGGTTCAAGGGTTTGTTTAATTTTGTTCCCCTCATTTCTCAAAAACAAGTGGTCGGAACAGTTTGAAACTTGGCACCCACGTTCATTAGCATTACTAGAATGCTGCACAGCGTTTACATATAACGTGAAACGGGACTAGCGTAATCTAGCAGTCTATATCATTACACAATATTATATGACAAGAACCATAACTCTGTCATGTATTTTACTTGAATTAGCCCCCTTTTTACTTAGATTTGTTCAATTAAAATGTTGATTGTGTAGTCATATTCCAAATAACAAATAACTCTGTTATGCATTTTACCAGAATTATCCACCCTTTTCTACTTAGGATGTTGGTAAATCTTTTGAATGTACAGTTATATTGCAAAAACCGATTGTCAGAGAGCTTTGAAACGTGGCACACATGTGCATCATACGTGACAAGATCATAAACTATGTTATGCATTTTACCATGCATTTTACCAGAATATTCCCTCACCCCAGCCCCCACGCCCTTTTCTACTTAAGTTTTTAGTTAACATTTTGGACAGTCATATTCCAAAACCCAATTGTCAGACTTGACAGACATGTTCATCATCATTACACAACCATATGGGACAAGAACCATAACTCTAGCCATGCATTTTACCAGAATTATCCTCCTTTTTCACTTAAAGGGTCCTCCAAATTGAAATAACTTTCCTTTGTATTACAAAGATAATGATTAGCAGTTTCTAAAAACACTTCGGTCAAAATCGTAAACCTATTCGTTCATCGGTAAATCACGAATCCATACGGCACATTTGCCCCTAATACACACCTGTCACGGAAACGTAACGGAGGTTTCACGGAAACAGCCGAATGGAAAAAACCCGTTGACGTCACGCATTACCTATGGTTCGTTAGAAACCAAAATGGCGGACACAAACCAAGTAAACAATGCCAGCGAAGTGGACAATCAACATTTTGTGTACCCCATCCACTTTGATTCTGAGCGAAGTATAAATGAAAAGAATAAACGAATAATACAAATAAACTCATGATATTGGATTTTTCAATGTATTCATCCTGTGACTGTGTCTCCGTCTGTGGGTCTGCAAATCGGAGAATCGCGTCAGGTTTCAGCATTGGTTTTAAGTTTTGATACCTCCCGTATTTACTTAATGAGTCTGGACACTCATTAATTCCGGACACCTAATTAATTGAAGAAAATAACAAAACTAGTGCTCGGACATATTAAGAAATCAATCTTATTTCAATAGTTTTGATGCTTTTATAAATTTGGACATCGGGAAAAGTTGAATTATTCGCCGAAAATGACATGTTAAAATTACGATCAACGACTTCTAATTGCTGATTGCATCTCGATAATTACCAACAGAGGCAGCAGAATATACTTCATTTTTTACTGTTATTAACGAGCCATTTTGAAACAATTACATTATTACTGACCCATGCTATAATTTTGTGTAATCGGTCAGGCGCGTGTTGAAACAATTGTCTAAACCAGGTAAAACCATTCCTACGGTGGCATAGAGGTGACATGTGTATGTTTGTATTTATCTCGTGCGCACGAGATACTAAGTCGTGCTCACGAGATACTAAGTCGTGCGCACGAGATAACTAAGTCGTGAGCACGACTTACTAACTCGTGCGCACGAGATACTAAGTCGTGCTTACGAGATACTAAGTCGTGCGCACGAGATAACTAAGTCGTGAGCACGACTTACTAACTCGTATGCACGAGATACTAAGTCGTGCGCACGAGATAACTAAGTCGTGAGCACGACTTACTAACTCGTGCGCACGAGATACTAAGTCGTGCTCACGAGATACTAAGTCGTGCGCACGAGATAACTAAGTCGTGAGCACGACTTACTAACTCGTGCGCACGAGATACTAAGTCGTAAGCACGAGATACTAAGTCGTGCGCACGAGTTACTAAGTCGTGCTCACGAGATACTAGGTCGTGAGCACGAGATACTATGTCGTGCGCACGAGTTAGTAAGTCGAGCTCACGAGATACTAAGTCGTGAGCACGAGTTACTAAGTCGTGCGCACGAGTTACTAAGTCGTGAGCACGAGATACTAAGTCGTGAGCACGAGATAATTAAGTCGTGAGCACGAAATAATCAGAATACACTTTACATACATGGATGCTGTTTGAAAATGGCTGATAGCAGAGACGATGTTATTGTATTATACTTTAATGCAGGGTTAACGTATGAAGAAATTCGGTTCCTTTTACGCGACCAGCATGATATAAACATATCACTCAGACATTTACATAGAGTGTTACGCGGATTGATGTTGCGACGAAGAATCTATAGTGACTCTCGTACTGTGGTTGACTTTATTAGCAACGAACTTGAACATTCTGGACCGCTCCACGGATACCGAGTCATGCGTCAACGTTGCATAGCCAATGGTTTACGGGTACGGGTCAACGATGTTGCTACCATCCTTCGTATATCCGACCCTCGGGGTAAGTTCAACCTGACAAAGTAAAGCAAACACACCTGCCCTTACAAAACGTATACTGAAATTCATATTAGCTTCTGATACGAGTATGTACTTACACTACCCACACGAATGCCTTTGATTACTTCATACAGTGGTAGTGGTGGTAGTTGTAGTGGTAGTAGTAGTAGTGGTGGTTTTTACGGTGGCCGGTTCGTTCAGGTGAGCATCCGGAGAACGTATACATGTCATTTGAAATCAAACAAAAAGTGTATATTTTTATGTCCCCAAAAATTTAGGGGCATATAGATTTGCTCTTGTCTGTCCGTACGTCCGTCCGTCCGTACGTTCGTCCGTCCTTCCGTCCCGAAAATGTTGTTTCGCGCGCTGCACCTTTATTATTCGACCTACAGTCACCAAAATTCACACAAATGTTTATTGGGATGAGCTGTTGTGCACCTGGGTTTTAATTTTTAAATGGCACCAGTAACACCAGAGTTATGGCCCTTGACATAGTCAAAATTACGGCATTTTATATGGCAAATTTGTGGCACGCGCTGCTCCTTTACTAATTGGCATACAGTCACCAAACTTCACATAATTGTTTATTTGGATGATTTGTTGTGCACCTGGGTTTTATTTTTTATATCGCACCAGTAACACCAGAGTTATGGCCCTTGACATAGTCAAATTTCTCTGTTTCTGACAAGGCGGTATTGGGGGCATCGGTGTCTAGTTATTCTAAGATCCGTGATTTTATTTTTATTTTTATAACAGGGATACAAAAATCTAGTGTAGGATTTTTTTTTCAAAATGTATATCCAGAAACCTAAATGTTCTAATTTTCTCATAGTAATTGGATTGATATTATTTATTAACAGGTGTGGAAGCGCGGACAGCTAGAAGATTTCAACGACGGAATTATTTTGCAGCTGGACAAACTTTATTTGGCATCTCGACGGATACGACAAACTGAAACATTACGGACTGTGCATACATGGATATATCTGTGGGTTTTCTAGGAAAGTTATATGGCTAAATGTATACCATACAAACAACAATCCAAGAATTGTCGCTGGGTATTTGCTGGAAGTGTTAAATGAGTACGGTGGCACTCCTAGGATAATTCGAGGGGATTTTGGAACAGAGAATGTAGTAGTGAGAGAAATACAAAGGCATTTGAGGGCTGATGAAAATGCTTACATCTCAGGCTCAAGCACACTTAATCAGCGGATTGAGAGCTGGTGGGGCTACCTTCGACGCCAACATATTCAGTATTGGATGGACACATTCAAAACCCTCCAAAATGCAGGAGACTTTTCAGGGAGCGACTCAGACAAGTGCCTTGTGCAAATTTGCTTCATGGCTTTACTACAAGTAAATATAATCTTTTAAATTCTAGAATGTATTTTATGGCCGCGTGTATAAGAAGTAAGAAAACTACACTGTTCAATAAGCATTTGTCATGTTTCTGGTTCTATTTAAAATGCTTTTATAATAATTTGATTTTTCATATTCAATTCAAATGTTTCATTTACTATTTTCTATTTGACAACTGTACAAACAATACCAATTCAGGCAAGTTCGCCTGAACCAATATTTTTTTACGGTAATCCATCCATCATTGGCCCCATGTGTTATCGTGTTATTTCGGAAGCCTGGAAAGTTTTAAAATAATCTAAAATATACGAGCTGAGAAAATTGATTTTAAACAGGAACTGATTCTTTACTACCAATGATTCTATACACCCCTATTCAAGAAACCACAACTCTGCAGTAGCGACCTCTTCAATTATAAGATAAACAAAATGGCGACTGCTAGCAAGTTCCGAAAGTGCGGTACATATTTATTTGTTTTATCAGGGAGTTTTCATAGAGATTCCTGATATAATAATGTATTCATACTAAGGTAAACAATATGGTGATTCCCGTCAAATGTGGGCGCTTCTTAATTTATAAGAGTTTCACCTCTTCTTCATCTAAAACTAAATAAAGTGCGAGCACATGCCATGCCCATGCCATGGCCCATGGTCATCATGATCATGGTATCAATGATCTGAGTGTGTGTATTTCTAAGGATTATAGTCCCTCCACCTACGACAGGCGTCCTACCCGACGATTATAGGCACAATGTCTGGACTTTTATCTGTGTGTTGTTGTGTGATGATATGTCTACTTGAAGCAGCGAACTCGATGGTTTCTTTATAGTGCTGCCAAACTGGAATACCACGCCGTAGTAAACATGATACCCCCACCCACCCAGTCACATTATTCTGACACTGGTCAATCAGTCGTAGCACTACCCATTATTTGCTCGTCAGGCAAGGCTTACAAGTGAATACTCCATTTTTAAAGTCTTTGGTATGACGCGGTCAGGGGCCTCGAACCCACGACCTCCAGATTTACGCTGAAAGAAATGGTGACGTCATTTATATACGTGGATTTACACTGAAAGAGACCGTGACATCATTTATATACGTGGATTTGCGCTGAAAGAGACCGTGATGGTTTATATATACTATATGCACCAAATTAATTCTGTTTAAATTGTACAAAACAAATGAACGGGACAGTCACTAAATTTGTTTAATGCTGCCTACAGATACATTGTATGATACGTATCTAGTAGAAGGTTGCAAGCCCTTGTTAAAGCAGAGGAAATTATTTTAGTATTTATAGCAACAGGTTACACATTTTATATAACCATACCTAGAAGTTACTGGGCCCAAAAAAAATTAAGAAAGGTTGCATCTGAATCGGGGAGCAGTGCCCTAAATGTTTAATGTGCTGAGAAGGTTGATTCCGATTTACTGCATCCGTGGCTTGGATGGTTTGAAACCTCGCCTCTCTCACTGCGAGTTGGAATAAATAAGAAAGCGTGTCCTGTCAGATGGGCAGAAGGTATACACTACTATTTCTACCCAGGAAAAAGTGGTGTGCCCCCACCATGGATGATATCGATCATCATATATGGCCTAACATGTGCTAAAAATGACGTAAATCATTCAAACAACCAGCCAACCGATTTACTGAACCACCAGGTTCATGTTGATGACCTTCATCTTACGGATGTTGCCAGCTATCCGTCAGATGACTCCCATCAGCCAACTCACATCTAAATCATTTCATGCTTAAATGTTATATTAATTGCTTATATAAATTTATGTATCTATTAGGCACATATTTATATTTGCTTTATATTATAAGCACAACAAATAGACGTCAAAATTATCGGTTAAAATGGTGTTATCATCAGTTAGTTTTGCCTTAACTTGTATTTGCAGTATGTGACACTGACTTCGTTGATCCCTCATCAAATTGTTTGGAATTCAAAATGAATCCCTGTTGCCAGGGCTAAATCTAGTTTAACTACTTTGCGGTGAAATTAGGAACTTCAGTTTAATTTTTTAGTTCATTTGCTCTTAGTACAAACATTTACCACTTCTATGGTGTAATCGGTAAACACGTCTATCCTTTTACATACATGTGATACCTCACGGCGTGAGATGAAATCTCACGGAATTCTAACCCTCCTCCCGGCCCCACGAAATTGTGTGAAAAACTCCAGTAAAATTGCTAAAATCGATTTTTCGAAAATCATCGATCTATTTCACCTGGATTTCACCTGGATCAATAGCCTGGGGGAAAGTGGGTGAAACTTATTTGCAAACAGTTTATTGGCTTAATTGATCTGACCAAAGGATTAGCAGCACACTTATGAAGTCTTTAATGATGTCTGTAATTAAACAGGTTAGATACGACTTGAAACAAATTGCCGGCGTCAAGTGGAAAATGAATGTTTGTTAATGGAGATGCAGTCGGATAGCGAAAACGAAAGTAGAAATCTCACACAAAAACCATTGAGTTGTGGGGAATGGGGGTAGGTATCTAAAGTAAATAAATCAAGATGGGTTCTCAATCATTTTTAATCAAGATGGGGTGTTTTTCAAGTTAAAAAACACATTTTTTTCTCGAATCAATACTCGCTGGTAAGCAGATTTGTCAAGGTGTTGTTGCTTCTAAAAATAGAATGAATTCAAGAACGACAACTCCTACGAAATTTCGTACTTCGTACTCAATTAGATTCGTACTATTGTACATCAGACTCAATTTGATTCATACTATCGGTTATTTTCCAGAGGTGAGATTATTAGGCAGCCAACCGTGCAGCCGTCTTTTGCTCGGCCGTTTTTGAAACATCGCGGCCAACATTTGGTGGAGTGGGTGGGGAAAAAAAATAAGAAAAAAAAAATATTTTTTTTAATTATTTTTTTTATTATACTCTTACTTTATTAATATTTTTATGTTTTGTAAGTACGAAAATATAACAACAAACTTTAAAGGGACACTGTCTGTAAGTATTAAAGCAGATTATTGAGCATAACCAAATAACAGCGAAATGAACAGTGAACATGTTTATCATTGGTTATTAAATAAAATATTGTTTAAAAACTTTTTTTATTCATTCATGTTATCTCCCCTGACATCAATGAAGAAACTTGTTTAAAAGTGTATTTTTAGGTATTCGTTTATGAAATTTGGGTATAAAATACTGCTCGCGCGCTAAAAATAGCCCGCGAAAAAACCTCCCAGATTTTTGCATGAATCTCCCTTAAAAAAATCACTAAACTCCCAGATTGAGGTCCTGAAAGTATCACATGTATGCTTTTAGGGTAGAAGACCCAGGTTCAAATCCTGGTGGGAGTAAAAATTTGTTTGGAAAAAGAGCTGGATTAAGCATTTCTTTAAGTATTTTTTAATTTTGAATTTAATTCAGTGTAATCAAATTCAATTTAAACAATTGAATATCATAAGTTACAGCATGTCTTGAAACGACCACGAGGGAAAGAAGCTATTACAAGACAATGGCCAATTTAGCAATAAAATCTTTCATGAGGCCCTCTTTTCTTCTTTGAAAGCCGTTACCCTCTTTTGGTTTTGCAATAATGAGCCTCTTATAAAATATTTTACCTAATATTGTAATGCATTGAATGCTCTTAGAAGACAGTGGCCCGGTTAGTAAAATTGTCTTCCCTGAGGCCCTCTTTTCAATTCATCATCTATAAGGCCCTATTATATTACCCTTTGGTCTTAAAATGAAAAACAATGTTATTTTGCTACAATAATAGGTCTTTTTTAAATATGTTTACCAGATATTTACAAAAATCTTCCCTGAGGCCCTCTTTTGTCCATATTCTTCTCTTTTTGCTATGACCTTTGCCCTTTAAATCTTGGTAGCCAAACAGAGACTAACGAGTGGTCGTTTTAGCGCAGGATGAACCCTAACGTGTGATTTCGTCCAGTTTTCAAGACGTTTACACATCCATAAACTCTTCTAACTACATTTTTTTCTTTCACGACTGTTATTATATTTATTATCTCATTTTAACCGGGTGTGTGTTGAAAAATAATAGCTCCGTCGTTTCACTAGGCACTTCAGAGAGCTGAGATCAATGCCAAGAATGGAAGTTTATAACAATTATGTATATCCATTTTTAGATATCATACAGTAGCTTTTTTCACGTTTCTTTATTTTTTCATATTGACTACTGTTCGCATTTAGGCAAAAGTAAAAAAAAGTTAAAAAATCAAAAGAAAAAAAAGAGACATGAAATGTGAAATACGGTATACAAAATGCGAAGTCTTATTATGAAGGACTAGTGCTAGGTTATGGGGAAAAAAACAATAAAAAATGTATGAATTTAATTGAATGTTGTTTAACGGCTCATCAACACAGTATAGGTTATTTAGAGCCGCCCCAGAGAGAGGGGAAGGATACATAGGAATCCGGGAGCCGTGCCCTACTCCTATTATCGAATAGATTCCTATGGTTCTTTAACGTGCTCGGAGGATAGACCGATACAAGGTACTGCCCGGTTTACTTCCCCATCCGACGGACGAGGCTAAGGGAAAGTGTCTTGGCCAAGAACACACCGACGAAACTCAGTGGCTCCACGGAGGATTGAAACCAGGGTCTCCGGTTACAAATCCGCCGCGCTACCGACTGCGCCATGCCAGCCCTAAAGAATATTTTTTGTTTCAAAACCCAGCGTAAAACCCACATTGTCAATACATACAGACTTGCTTTACACAGACAATTTTAATGTTATAGTATCAAAAATAAACGTTGTTTCATGCTACACTGATTTTTTCTCATATTTTGTTTTTGGAATGAGAAAAAACAATAACCCATCCTGTGTAATAAATCTGTAATCAGTTATCAAAGGACAATGTTTTAGGATAGTTTTAAAGCAATAATATACACAACTTCCAAAATTATTATTTTTTCTATAAAAAACAGCAAGAAGGTTGATTAAGGAAGATCAAGATATAAGCAAGGGTATGTTATTTCTGATTAGTAAGCTAAGCTTTGCATGTCCCAGAATGAAAACATTAAGTTTATTTGCTACAGTTTGATACTGGAAAAATCAACTAAGTAAATTATCTCTATAGTCCAGTTCTACACATAGCAAGGTATTGACTCCACATGGTTTCAAACTTATTTTTAAGTTTTTATATGCGATTATTTTCTCTGTACAAAGATATTATATACGTTTAAAAAGGTTAAGCTGTGGAATTTGACGTTGCATCTTGTTTCGATAAATGTAAAGTTTTGCTTGCATGATGATTTTGCTCAAAACAGTATCAAATTTACTATTTCCAAATAAAATATCTGTTTCTGTTAAAGTTACGAATGCTGTATTGCATTTTTCTGTAATATAAGTTTGAAGTTTTGACCAGAATTCTTTTACTGTTCCACAGTTCCAAAACAGATGTTGGATAGTTTCAGGTGTATTTTTGCAAAAGCTGCACATATCGTTATTATTAATATTCATTTTAGATAAAAGATAATTGGTCAGGGGCGTACCTGGGCATACACACGTTATTAAAGAAGCTAAAAAAGGCTAATAATGCAAAAAATGCACTAAAAGCTGAAGGTATAGTGTTGTGAGGCACATTTGTGAATCCAAAACTCGATGGTGCATATACCTAAATTAGCCCGAGGAACGCCCCTGTTGGTTCCAAGTATTCTATGGTTGATTCTAAATTGAACCAAGGTAACTTAGGATCTTTTGTTATTTTATAAGGTAAGGCATATAATCTTTCAAATTCAAAGTTTGGAATGCTAACTACTTCATTTTTCCATTTACTTAATGCTTTGGGATAAACATTATTTTTAATCATGATGTCATATATGTTTCGACAGCCTTTCTCATTTTGTAGAATCAAGGATAGGATTAGTGGACGAATAGGTTTGGCTGTTACAGGCTAGATGCACAATATTCAGGTTTTCCAAATAATTCCTGACAGCAGTTATAATACCTTCATATTCAAGAAAATTGGACTGTATATTATAGTGTTCATTCAATTCTATGTATGAATAAAGATTTCCATTTTTGTTTAAAATGTCATTGATAAAAGTTATTCCTCCTGTTAACCATCTTTTGTAAAACACACTAGAGCCTCCGATTGAAATTGAAACATCTTAAAAATGTTTGATGCTTCTAGAAAAGCCTGATATAGCCCGTATAAAACAAATACATTTGATGTAATCATTGATCACATAGTAATAGTGTTAAATAAACTATTTTCATATTGTTTATATTAAATATATGATATCTGGAATGTTTTCACGAGATGATATATGTATAAGATCTATAACTTGCAATAAACTAACCCTCATGTCAAAGGTGTACCCTAATGTCAGTGGATTAGAGAACAAATATATACTTGCAGACCATATAAGCGTAATTTAACAATATATCAAATACCATGAACGTCAGTATGGACTTCATGAGTCATATGTTTCTTTGTTTAGAGTTTTATCATAGATCTACATACACACGTGTACATATATATCCATGGTTTTATTAATTGATTTACTGATACAATATCAAGTTCATATATGCATGCAGCTGACATATCAATCTCGACTGACAAAATGATAAACAATCACTCCCAGAATATGATATAATCATAATTCCAATGTCTCTTCCTCCTTCCCCTTCAATTCAATCGTAATATTAAAGTATATATTTGGAAAACTCAACAAATGCTTCCAAACTATCAGTCATTATATGGAACGAACTGTTTGGGACCGAACGAACTGTTTGGGGCCGAAACGTCTTGATTTCAACTACACATATTTGGGGATTTATTTTGTTAAAAAGTATAATTTATCGGTCATAGCGATAAAATGTCAAGAAATTGATCAAAATCACTGACAAATCTGCATTATTTTCATCAATACAACATAATATAGAAGAGCACTATTTTGCGGAGAGCTACAATCGAAAACCGAACCAAATGCGGCACCCAATACTCTCCGAGCCACTATTCCCGAGTACGGAAATTGGCGAAGAGTTCCGATTGCATCGTCTCCATGACGTTCGGCTTGAGTCGTGGATGTCCGTGGCATACGGACGTCTTCCGATGTAAGGCGGGAAAATACGATATACTGATGGATGGATTATCCTCAATGAAAAAGGGACAGTTTCAAACGTTTAACTTAAATGTTGAGTAGATATCTGACAAACACTGTATTAATTATCACAGTCCATCTAATAAAAGCAGATTTGTGAATTAGCTTAAAATATGGTTTAATTGATAGACGTGAAAAGTGCGAACCATCAAACACCACAACGTCATATGTAGGCCGTAAAAACGTGTGTTTCAATTTTGCGTCTCTCATGCTCATTTCCCCACATATTCTGTGCATGAAATGATGCGTGCGTGCGGATGTATGTGAGCGTGTGTTTGTTTGTTTGCTCATAACCTGGATACCTTTTAAATTATAGTCAATATATTTGTTTGTTTGTTTGGATTTGACGCCGTTTTCAACACTGTTTAGGTCATATGGCGGTCAGACCACCTAGCCAGTGTTCCTGTGTTTACCAGTACTAGCCACTCTCTAGCGACAATGATCAATATATATGTTCGCACTGCGAAGGTTGACGTAATAGTGATCTTAATACCTCGAACTTTTTTCTTCCAATACAAACGCGCTAAAATATTTAAGAACACTTTTCTCCCAAACTCTCGTCTCGCGGTCCACGTGTATTATTATGTAGCACTTTGTTTCAGACCGAGCTTTCATTGGCAGCAACAATGTGGAACAACCATTCAATCAGAAGGTCAAGAAACCAGCACGTTCCATTTGGTCAACCAAACAGGATGTACAGTTTTCCTAGACTATGAACACTACAGACTAGTTGTGGCCTGTATCAAGGGATGACATAGATGCTTGTCGTGGTCGAGTCCAGTTTCGTTCGACAGTATGCTGCGCACCTGGTATGTATAACGTGTATATAGACGTTATGGCGGAAGACAGCCTTCTTCCACCAAACACTGTTGATGAAGCTGTTAGGCTCTTTCAACATTTGAGGAGACGCATACATGTCATTCACATATAAATGAATCATAAATATGTGGGAAAATAAAATGTCATTAAAAAATGACGACTTTTGATAATAGCGTGACAAAAGAAGAAATTGCTCATAATGAGCAATTTCTCCTTTTGTCACAATGTTTTCATCTTTAATTAAATATTAAAACAGTTATTCATAGTGTTATTTTACGTAGATGTTTTCAAAGTCGTCTGCTGCAGATTTCTTGTATTATGGAAAGGGTTAAATGTAAGTTTTGCCTTGTGTTTCAGACTCCTGGTAGAGACTCACAACAAAGTGGTGGGATTGATGTGAACAGAGAACAACACACTGGAAATAAGAAGTGTTGTTAATTAGGAGTCCATTTTAACCAACTCTAATTAACCGTTCATCGATGTAGTTTTTTCTGTCCGCTTCTTGTGATTGTGTGAGCATAACGCGAGGCCAACTTGTGGAGAGTTGTTCTAAACCAATTCCAGGGCTCCAGATAAAGGGGGTCAAATGTTATTGTTTCGATATAAAATATCCCATAATTCTCATCATTCAAATCCTATGTTGTGGGTACTTATTAGAATCGTCTCGTCGAGACGATTCTAATGAGTACCAACAACATAGGATTTGGATGAGTATAAAGAATATACCATGATAATTATCTGGAGCTCTGCTTGAATCCTCTAGTCTGCTATCAGCTTACAGCTTGTTTTAACTAAGTGTTGATATGGAAACAGAGCTGGTGTTATAGAGACTACCAAACAACATATTTATCTCTGTTTAGGGCACACTTTGAAAAATTGACTTGAATTGCGTCAAGCAAAATGGGGTCTTAATGCATCTGCGTAAAGTGTCGTCCCGGATCAGCCTGTGCAGTCCACACAGGCTAATCCGGGACGGCACTTTCCGCTTCCAATGGATTTACACTTGGAGTAAAGCTTCTTGAAACAGAAATTCACTCAAAAGCGGAAAGTGTTGTATACTAAAGCTACTTTCGTCAATGCCAACAGATTTCTGTTTCATGGACTACCCTATCTCTCAATACCCCGGAGTCAGTAAGCGTGGGATCCGGTCAAAACGTACCCTAACCAAAACGTACCTAGTCAAAACGGACCCAAACATAAGTCAAAACGTACCCAAACAAAAGTCAAAACGTACCTTACAGAAGCCAAAACGTACATATATAAATTAAAGTTACATATGATGTTTTAATGAATAAATACCTTGCTTTTTTTATTATGATTCGACAATTATATTACTCATATTGATTTTTTATTTAAAACTGCTTGCATAATGTACTTGTAGATATGAGTAATACACAGAGGCACAGATCTAACAACAAATTGTTAATATTTCTGTGACAGAGGTTTTTGTTATGCTATTTGCGCTCAGATGTATTGAGTTTGGTGTAGCAACACATGTTTTTAACCTAAATATAACTCACCTGATGTGTATTTAAATAATAAAATAAGCAAACTAATTAATTAATTATCAATACAATTATCAATTCAATCAACTTTTAATAATTAGCGCTATTTCGGCAAACACACATGTTTAGCCTAAATATAACTCACCTGAAGTGTATTTAAATAATAAAATTAACAAACTAATGAATTACACACCATTTTCATATGTAAGTTTTCACATTTTTATTGGTACGTTTTGACTCAAAAATTAAGGGTACGTTTTGGCTAGGGTACGTTTTGACTGTAATCCGTAAGCGTGAGTCTGAATCATCTTGTATGTTCTGTGAAGCCCATAAGGCTGTTCCAGGTTGATACTTTACGCTGATGCCGTATTGTTGTTTTCAACTTGTGAAATAAATCTAGTTTTACTGGTTTGTATATGAAGCTAGGTAATAATTTAGCCATTACTACATATCCATTTGTTATGCCTCTGCAGCAGAAAACTCTTTAAAACATTGTGAGACAAAAACATTTGTATGTTATGAGCAACGGCTCCATTAACCACAAGGTTTTCAAAACCATCCAAACATGCAGATTTTCTTAACATGAGACTTTACCCTTTCCCAGATGCAAACAAAAATTTAACATGTCTGCAGTAGATGACTTTATAAAACATGGGGAAAGGAGAATTTGCTTGTAACATGCAATTTCTCTATTTCCCACCTTGTTTTATAATCAGTAACCATTCTTACTATTGAAATTTTGTTTGTTCGGATTTCATAATCTTTTCTTGTGATGCTTTCAATTTTGAAGACCCTGTAAATGACATATCAAGGAATGTGTTAACCCTTTACTCCATGAAATCGCATTTTAACGCATCTGCAGCAGACGACTTCAGAAAACATTGTGACATTTTGTCACAATGTTTTCTACTCTATCTCAAAATGAAACTGTCATTTGGCGTAATTTACTATTATCGTCTGCTGATGCTTTCAATTTGCACCCGTTACAAAATTCCGTATGGGGTAATAATGGGTTAAATTATGTGGTAATGGGTTAAGTCGTCCTTCACTGTTGCTTATCAGCCTGTCCACTGCCTGCAAGAAACACAGATGTACTTGGAATATGCTTTTGCTCTTGCATATTGTAAAGGTGTGGAAGATTTGGGAAAGAGAAGCAAATGCTAGTTAAAATGAGTTGCTTCTTTTCCCACAAAATCATTCAAACTTGTTGTCTGTTTTCAGAGGAAAGATTTGGGCCAGTACTGAGTCTTGGAATATTGTCGATTAACTTAAGTCACCACTTTCTTAACCATTTCCCTGACATGTCATGTATAGCCTCTTTCAAATTGAAAGTCTCTCATGAAAAAAAGTAGAAAATCTGGACAAATGAAAGTATAATAGTAGAATATTGAATAGAAAACATAGTGTGAACAGGAGAAATTGCTTTTTATAAGCAATTTCCGATTTTCCCACACTGTTTTCAGAAGTCGTTTGATACAGACATGTCAAAAGTTGTCTGTATCTGGGAAATGGTTAATTTGTTTATTTAACATGGTTAGCTTACAAGCTTTTGTGAATTGTTAAAACTGCTATATTGTCTAAATCCATGATTACTCTTAACCTCGCAACCGTATTCTCTGTGGCCGAGACTTCTAACAAGGGTGCCATTTTCCTCTCCCGTCACAATAACTGAGAATGGGAGCAGTTGGCTTTGTTGGAGAGCTCAGGGTTTTGGGAATCGTATTATGAATGATGCTGTAGTGCCCAGGTCACCCTTTCCATGAGCAGCAGACAACTTTTGAAAACATTCTGAGCAATTTCTTCTTTTGTCACAATGTTTTCAACTTTATTTAAATAATTATAAATATATTCAACTTTGTCTACATATTTTCGAAGTCGTCTGCTGCAGATTTCTTGCATGTTGGAAATGGTTTCTTCTACAGCAGATGTCTTGGAAACATTGTGGGAAAAGGATTAATTGTTTCCAACGGTGTTTTTGATTCAGTCTCACAGTTAAACTTTCACGTGTCTTTTATGTCTGGTTCTTCCATTCTTCTCTGGAGAATATTAACCTTATATCACCATTTCATGTAAGCTTCTTTGGAAACGCCGTGAGATCAGGCCCAGAGGTTATAAAACTTGTGTGAGGGTCCTCTGTGGCTGAGTGGTTAAGGCATTGGATTAGCACTCGGGCATCCAGAGTTTGAGTCCTGCTTGCGCTGCTTGTGTCATGGGCACAGAGCACAGAGATTGTTACTGAGCATGCAGAATAAACTGTTTTATGACTACAAGATCAGATCAAGTTGTTTGTAGAAAGCAATGTCCGCCTTGCAATCATGCTTTTTTTCTGAAATCAAGTATGATGATCATTTTTGCTCCATCCAAGATTTCCTTATATATATTATATAATCCCTTTAATACAAAAGATGAATTATTTTCCCAATGAAATAGTGATTTTTTGTCGAGCCCGCTTGCTTTTAAAGTATTTTCTATTAACTGTTTGCAACTTCTGGACTACCAAAATGAAACATTTAATAGAAAAGACTTGACATTCTTAATAAATATTTTAGAGGGAAGAAAGCATAGTGGTAAAACTAGAAATTGTTCAATATTAACCCTTTTCCTGATATGCCATTTTTAGACTCTTCCAAATTGAAAATGTCTGAAGAAAATAAATCAATACTGGAACAAATGAGAGTTAAAATTTCTGACAGAGTAGAAAACATTGTGGGAAAGGGAGAAATTGCTCGTTATGAGCAATTTCTCCTTTTCCCACAATGTGTTTAAAAGGCATCTGCTGCAGTCGCGTCAAAAGTCGTCTGTATAGGAAAGGGTTAACAAGTTTTCCTTTTCCCAGAATGGTTTAAAATATGTCTATTGCAGTGAAGTAGGAGATGCTTTTAATGAGGGAAAGGATTTAGATGAGTTATTAAAGGGTATCAACATCTTTTACATTTGTCTAGTGTATTTTATTTTAAAATTTGGAGGAAATAATTTAACATCTAGATCTATGGAACTTAACAAATAAGCAGATGATTAAAATGACTAGTTCTGTCTAGCTTTTTTACATTTCAACAAACAACAACATGTGTTTTTGAAACACTATGTCCCCGATTTCAGCTTTAACCACACGAAGTTCAATGTCATTTTTAAGGTCAAGGTGAAGGTCAATGTCATTTTGCATGATGTCATGTGAAAGTCATTGACTAGTAGAATATGTATATGAATTATGGCGTATGTAGGTGAAATGGATCAGAAGTTACAATGATTTATCAAAATGAAGATTTCAATGTCATTTTCAAGGTCATGGTGAAGGTCAAGGTCTTTTAGCATGCTGCCATGTGAACGCCATTGACTAATAGAATATGTATACCAAATGTGAAGCCTGTAGCTGAATGGATCAAAGGTTACAGGCAATGTTAAAGTTCAGGACAGACATGCAGACACGCAGATACAGCGCAGACGGACCAAAAACAATATGCCCCCGATCTATCGATACGGGGGCATAAAAATAGCGACAATCACTAACAATACAAGTACATTTGAGCTGCATCTTGCGAAAAGGTGTATAAATGCCTTTGCGTAGAGTGTCGTCCCTGATCAGCCTGTGCAGTCCGCACAGGCTAATTTGGTACGACACTTTCCGCTTCCAGTATATATATATATACTTAGAGTAGACCTTCTAGAAACAGAAAATCACCAACAGCCTACACGTTCATTCAGTCTGATCTGTAACTACACAGTAGCCAGTAGCTTCTCGGAAGGTTTGATACGTGATTAACACACATTGTAGATTCAGATCAAACTGCGTGAATGTTCATGTCATATAATTGAACCGCATCTTGGTAAAAAGGGTATTAGCGCCTCTGCGTAAAGTGTCGTCCCGGATTAGCCTGTGTAGACTGCACATGCTGATCCAGGACAACACTACGCAGATGCATGAAGACCCCTTTTCGCAAGATGCAGCTCATTTGTATTCAGATTCTTGCATAAGAAATGCCTTTTGGATCAATTATTTCTATGCCTATTAGGCGTATTCGACTGGCGACTTTCTGTTGAGCAACTTACTTTTCAGAGGTCCACCAGCGTTGAGTTTCGTACTCAACGGTGTGACGTCATACTACAAGTCGAAAAAAAATATGCTCAACGAAGCTGTCGTGCTCAACAAAAAGTCCCAGTCGAATTCGCCAAATGAAAAACTGAATGAAAACACCAGGTTGTGCATACTGTGGCTTATACAGTTAGGCCAGAGTTTTTTTATTAAATTGTTTACGGGAACGCTGCTCCTAAATTTTGAAAACCCAAATAAAAATAAAAATTGAAATCGCGATTTTTATTTTTTATTTCCCCCCCCCCCCCCCCCCCCCCCCATTTTTATCAAAATCTCCCGTAAACCAATTAATAAAAAAACTCTGGACTTAACTAGCAATACATTTGCATAATAATCTGCCATAATATTCTAATGGTGATCCAAGTTTAAGTATTGAGGTTAAAAGAAATGAAACAAAAAGACACATTTACAACCCCCCCCCCCCCCCCCCCCCCCCTCCCCACCCCTTTGTTTCCAACATGAATGTACTATAGCTAGCAATGGTTTAGACAGTGTAAATTTGTATAGAGAAACTAATGAAAATTATTTCATAACAGATGCACACAGATGTTCCAGAAAAAGACTAGTGAATGTATTAATGGCACAAAGCTACAAGAGGCCCTGAATCGCTCACCTGATTCCATGTTCTGATTTCATTAAAAGTTACTATTTTAGCTGTAGTGGCCATCTTGTTCAGCAAAGCTGAACAGTTTGAGTAGTTTTTGACCCCAGGGCCATAATTTGAGTAATCTTGGTAGAGGTACTCTAGGATATGCTACAAACCAAATATCTGGGCCTTACAGTTTGGGACAAGAAGATTTTTAAGTTTTCCCTATATAACTCCATGTAAAACATGTGACCCCCGGGGCCGGGTCATTTTTGACCCCAGGGCCAAAATTTGAACAATCTTTGTAGAGGTCCACTTCGTAATGCTACATACCAAATATCAAAACTCTGGGCCTTACGGTTTGGGACAAGAAGATTTTTTAAGTTTTCCCTATATAACTCCATGTAAAACATGTGACCCCCGGGGCAGGGCCATTTTTGATCCCAGGGCCATAACTTGAACAATCTTTGTAGAGGTCCACTAGGTGATGCTATATACCAAATATCAAAACTCTGGGCCTTACGGTTTGAGACAAGAAGATTTTTAAAGTTTTCCATACATGTATATTGTACAACATCCATGTGTGTAAAGGGTATTCTGATTGGCTAATTATCTCGTGCTCACGACTTAGTATCTCGTGAGCACGACTTAGTATCTCGTTAGCACGACTTAGTATCTCGTGAGCACGACTTAGTATCTCGTGCTCACGACTTAGTATCTCGTGAGCACGACTTAGTATCTCGTGAGCACGACTTAGTATCTCGTGCTCACGACTTAGTATCTCGTGAGCACGACTTAGTATCTCGTGCGCACGAGTTAGTAAGTCGTGCTCACGACTTAGTTATCTCGTGCGCACGACTAAGTATCTCGTGAGCACGACTTAGTATCTCGTGCGCACGAGATAAATAAAAACATACACATGTCACCTCTATGCCACCGTAGAAAACGGACGATGACATTGACATTCTTTTATAATAAGCTTTCATTTAAAATCACTTTATTTTTCAATTTGGAGGACCCTTTAATTGTTTGGTTAAAATTTTGAATATACAGTAATATTCCAAAAACCAAATGACAGAAAAATGTGCAACTTGACACACATGTTCAGCATCATTACACAGCCATATGTGACAAGCACCATAACTCTTGTCTTACATTTTATTAGAATCATCCCACTTTTCCACTTAGATGTTTGGTTAACATTTTGAATGTAGTATTATTCCAAAACATATTGACAGACACGTTTGAAATGTGACTTACATGTTTATCGCCCGTGTCATAAATAAGGCTCAGTCTAATTAAATTCAACATATATATTTCATTTATTTTTTTACAATTCATTTGTTCAAAAACAACAAATTACACGATTTAATGCTTGATTACGTTTAAATAAAAGCGTCAATATTTATTTATTTAAAATAAAAAGATAGAATGTACAATGATTTACAGCCGTCAAGTTTGAGTTGCCTTTTAGGTTCGGTCGATATATAGAGTTTAATAACCAGTGTTTTTGAGATACGGGAAATATCTCCCGAGGTAGAGAAATGGCCCCGATATAAGAACGAGTGCGGAGAAATGGCCCCGATATAAGAACGAGTGCGGAGAACGAGTTTTTATATCGGGGCCATTTATCTAGCGAGGGAGATATTTTCAGTATCTCAAAAACACTGGTTATTAAACTATATATTATATAAATTAAAATGATATTTTATCAATATTTCTAATGATTCACGCCTTTTTACACGAGAACGCCAAGACGACGTTACATCATCCAAGACGACGTTACGTCAAGTGGCACCGGAACTCTTCGTTAATTTCCGTAATCGTTATTTCCTAGAGACGGAATCTGACGAAGACGTCTGTAAAACTATCGGAACGTCATTTGGCATTTCCGCCACTGACGGAAAAGGCCGAGCAATGTTCCGTATTTCCCAGTAGAATCTATTTCCCAGTAGAGCAAACGAGTAGATATAGCTTTTCTATTCGCAGTATTTCCTATATAAATCAGAGACAATTATGTAATATGTACGGAATCCTGTTAGGGCCATCCTGTTAGGGCCATAGCGATCTCGCGTTTTCAATTTCGCGAATTTGTTTGCAAACCTCGCGATTTTATCACATTTTCATTTCGACGAGATCGTGAGAATGCCAAATAAATCTCGCATTCTCGCCGTATTCTACAATGAAAAAAACGCGAGATTTGTAAATCAAACTTCGTGTAAACCTCGCACTTTTATATCGGCCTATTGTACGATGAAAAAACCGCGAGAATTACGCGAAGTTTGGGTTAGCAAACCTCGCGTTTTTTTCTCCGATGTACCAGAGGGCAAAAACAAGAAAACATATTTCTTTTCTCGTAATCTATTCAGAATAAAATTGCGAGGTTTGCACGAAGTTTGATTTGCAATCCTCGCATTTATTTTATTGTACAATATGCCGATATAAAATCGCGAGGTTTGCATGAAGTTTGATTGCAAATCTCGCGTTTTTTTCATTTTAGAATACGGCGAGAATGCGAAATTTATTTCGCAATCTTTATTTCGCAATCTCGCGAAATTGAAAACGCGAGATCGCGATGGCCCTAACAGGATTCCATAAATATGTGTATTTATTACGGAATCCTGTTAGGGCCATCGCGATCTCGCGTTTTCAATTTCGCGAGATTGCGAGATTTCGCATTCACGTCCTATTCTACATTGAAAAAAACGCAAGGTTTGCAATCCAAACTTCGTGTAAACCTCGTGATTTCATCACGTTTTCATTTGGACGAGATCGCGAGAATGCGAAATAAATCTTGCATTCTCGCCGTATTCTACAATGAAAAAAATGCGAGATTTGCAAATCAAACTTTGTGCAAACCTCGCGCTTTTATATCGCCTATTGTACGATGAAAAAAACGCGAGAATTACGCGAAGTTTGGGTTAGCAAACCTCGCGTTTTTTTCTTCGATGTACCAGAGGGCAAAAACAAGAAAACATATTTCTTATTCCCGTAAGGGGCGTCCGTGGCCGAGTGGTTAACGTCTCTGACTTGAAATCACTTGCCCCTCACCGCTGTAGGTTCGATCCCTCAGGGGCCTAGGAATCTTTATGTGAGGAAGCTATCCAGCTGGCTTGCAGAACGTCGGTGGTTCTACCCAGGTGCCCGCCCGTGCACAAAAATTGCCCGGAGGGGCACCTGGGGTCTTCCTCCACCAATGGAAGCTGGAAAGTCGCCATATGACCTAAGCTGTTGGTGCGACTATAAAATCCAATTCAATTCAATTATTCCAGAATCTAATAAGAATAAAATTGCGAGGATTGCACGAAGTTTGATTTGCAATCCTCGCGTTTTTTTCATTGTACAATATGCCGATATAAAATCGCGAGGATTGCACGAAGTTTGATTGCAAATCTCGCGTTTTTTTCCATTGTAGAATACGGCGAGAATGCGAGATTTATTTCGCATTCTCGCAATCTCGTCCAAATGAAAACGTGATAAAATCGCGAGGTTTGCACGATGATTGGCTTGCACACTTCGCGTTTTTTCAAGGTAGAATAGGACGAGAATGCGAAATTTATTTCGCAATCTCGCGAAATTGAAAACGCGAGATCGCGATGGCCATAACAGGATTCTGTTATTTATCGACCCGAGAAAAGTGATAGAAAAGTGATATCGATCTCGGCTATCGCCTCGGTCGATATCACTTTTCTCAGGTCGATAAATACACTTATCATATATATACGCATTTTTGGCCCGCAATATGCACAAAATTACCCTACAATAAAGCTCTCGAGAAATGAGCCGTATTCGAAACGCGGTCCGATACGCCAAATATAGGTCATGTGACCGGGCCGAAAATGCATATCCATATTGGCCCGGTCACCTGACCGTTACGAATATTGGCGATTGCTTTATATAGAATTGCTTTTGTTTTTTCTTTTTTCCGTTATTTTTATTTTATAAACTATTGTAACGGTTTAATAAAGAGAAAATGCATATATATATGAATAATTACAAACTGCGAACAATACTGGTTGTGTACCAGTTATCGTCATTCACCAGATTTCGTCATTATCAATAAAACTCTCAATGTTGTGATTATTTTTCGACCCCACTTTACAAGTCACCACACACTATCATCAGACGATTGGAGAGGAAAAAATATTTTAGAAATGTAAACATACACTCTCAAACCAACCCGTTTACCTATATAAATACCGTTATAAACAAAACACAATCGGGGGAATCACGCGCTAATGCGCATGCGCAGGAAAATTTCCTTTTAAAATAGCTGATCTTTTACGTCGAACCATTGAATCATTTACGTCGAACCATTATTATTTGGAAAGTGATTTTGGAACATCTTCCAACTTTTTACAACATCCACAAATGCGTTGCGCGAAATTATGCGCAGATTACGTTAATTCGTCACCAGAGGGCACCCTTAAATTTGAATTGATGTATTGTAACATATCTGCAATAAAATATTATTAAACTATGAACGTCGAAGTGAAGTAAATTACATCCGATACCTACAGTTAAAAAAACATTTTAAATTGTAGATATCATTTTTTTCTAGATATTCTTTTTGTGTATTCATATGCAATGGTATATTTATGTTTCAATTAATAACTATACACACGTTTTCATCATCGCAAACATGGATTATTCGGTATTAAACTGAACATGACGATAACTACTACATTCGGCTCAAACGACCGGCCCAATTCAGTCTATATTTAGTAACGGTCACGTGACACTTGTTACTGAGAATAAGAACTGAATGTAAACACAGAATATTTACGCTTCTCTACCGGCAAAAATATTTATGAGATGACTAGTTTTGATTTAAGTATATTAAAGAATCAACATAAAAATGACGGTATCTGGTATACACAGTCCAGCATTTTATCCCAAAATTTGGCTGAAATATATATATAGATAATATAATTATTATGTTAGTTTATTCAGTCGTTGAATTAATTGCAGATCCTTTACATTTACACCGCAGTGAAGCTGTTATTATAGTATAAGAAATATTTCCAGGGGACCAGTTTGTGGACATTGAATGCATCAAATTACAGATATCATTAATTCAATGGTATTTATGGATATCCATAATTCATTTAAAGATATCTATAAATCTAATATAATTTCTTGAGAGTTCCATAGTTCCTTTATATTGTGTACATGTATATAAATTTTATTTATTTTTAATCAAATATAAATAGTAGTTAAAGATCAGATCTTCTTATGTTAAAGGGACACACGGCAATCTTGAAGTTTTTATTAATCATTAATATTAGCGTTTCTACTTATTTATCAAGGAACATTTTGACTTTAAACCTGCTTGCATATCATTAAATAAAATTTTGTGTTTTCAATTTTCAATGTTATTTTACCAAATGTGGAAATATATTATTGGTGCAGTATTATCAAAAGTCAGTAATATACAAAAAAAAATTGGTTTATACTATTCTTATAATTATTATTAATGATTGAAATAATGCATGTTATTTAGAAAAACTAACGGGACGCCGCGAGTTTTCAAAAAATCAAGATTGCCATGTGTCCCTTTAATTTGTATTTTCTAGAATAAAAAGTGAAATAAAACCTAACCTAGTGTACAAGTTTCTTTTACAAATTTTATTTTCTCATAAAAATGGCCATGTCTGTTAGGCCAGAAAAAAAAATACCCGTGTTTCTGGTTACTCAGCTGAAAAATTAGGGTAGGTAGGTCGGTAAAAAAAAAAAAACTTTTTTTTTTTGCCCATGTGGTTTGGGCGATGTTAAAGGTATCTTTAAGTTTGTGAAGTAGTTAATTTGTAGTGATTTTGCAAGGAGAGAAGGAAAACAACCTCATGATATCTTCTTAACTTGTTTGTTATGAATAAAATAAATTGAAAACGCATATTTTTTGCCATTACGAGTTTACATAAGATTGAATTGTATAATTTCCTGAGGCTGGGTGGTATTGGAAGAACAAATCTGCTTTAAAGTTTCCTTTTTTTTTTCTTTTTTTTTTTGTGATAAAAAAATGTAGGGTCGGCGCCAAAAAATAGGGGACGGTCGGGTAACCAGAAACACCGATATTTTTTTTTCTGGCCTTACAGTATCTCTGTGAAATCTAATACTCCTGTTGGTCAGAAATAGCCCATCATTTACGACCCCTTTGAGTGTTTGTTTGTTTGTTTGTATGGTGTTTTACGTCATTTTCAACACATGTAAGATTATATATGACGGTCGATTTTTTGTGGTGGAGGCAGACCACCCACTTTTCCTGGGTAGAACTGTACACCTCCCGACATCCGTAAGAATCGACACTTTACCTTGGAGTGTAAAGCTGTTATCGTAATTTAACACATTATTTACATTAGGGTGTTAATCAGATCCTTAGAAAGTGGCGAAAACCTGAAAATCTGGTATAAAATGTTAGACTGTACAGCCAGTATACATATCGCAGACTAAACTGGAAGCCCAACATTTTATTTGAGCGGCGAAATGGGTCCGGGGTATGCTCGGGCTTCCAAACACTATATTAGGGAATAAAATGGAACGGTACCGGCTTCCGACCTTCCACCTGGCTGCGCCCCTGATTTTCTTTCCTGTTTACGATGACGTAACGAGCGTTACATGACGTCACTTTTTTAAAATAACGTCACAACAAATGTAAATAAACAGCGTATTTAAACAGATACTCAGTAAAGGTAAACACTTTATCTTAATATTACACTCGTAACGCTTGATTATGTGTACAGTATGTCATATTATTTTATAAAGCTTAATTAATCAATAAGAATAACCGATATTTAAACCTTTTTCGGCTGGTAAAATGGTGCACTCAGTCTCTGACGAGTTTTGGGAGACACTTTTGGGGATAAAAAGAGCATAGCCTATCAGGAAAAAGGTTTTCGGTCGGAGTTTGCAGTGCCTAAAAACAGCTACTCCACTAGAAACATTTTATTTTTAGAAAACGTAAACATCTAGGCCTATATCTATTTGGAAATGTGTGATTTGGCTCATCGGTTCAACTGAAATTAATTTAATTCACATTATATATATGATAAAAATAACGTTGTAACGGTCTAATAAAGAGAAAAGGCGTATATATATACGAGAAAATGCGTATATATATGATAAAAAGATTAAAACATGGGTGATGCGTCATTGCTTGTCATATCGGCCCTCGACCAATATCGGCCCGAAGGCTTTATGACGGGTAATAACGCATCACCCATGTATTAATCTCTAAATATCGATCTCACTAAAAGGCAATAATTTTATAATATTATTCCTTTACATTTGTCACTTTGATAACGCAATCTTAACAGTGAACCATTTATATGTGTTGTAATAATAAATGTACACTCTAACACGTGAACAATTGTATTTCTGTGGTGATGTGTACTTCTAGCACGTCGTATTACAAGGTAATTGTAATCAATATGTAAGGCATGTCAAGGTTTTAGGACAGAAAGAAGCGAGGTCGCCCACATTGATTTAAAATGCCTGGTAGGAAGAACTGGTGGTAAAAATATGAAAGAATGTAAGAAAAAACAGTCGTGGCGTGTTTATGTCTCCGTGACAACATTTATTTTTTTCAATATTGTTTTAACACCCGTGACTTGATATATTATTATGTTAACTTCTTGTCTCTCGGCAGCTATTTTACGCTTGCGTAAAACCTTGCTTGTAACTATAGTTATGTCTCTTACCTACTCTAGCGACAGAATTTTTCGTACACCTGGCTGAGGCATCAAAGTCCAACTCGTACAGGGGGCGCTTCCATTCGTACGCATAGGCATAACTCTCGATTACCTCAACTCGCAAAGATGTCACGCTCCAGCAGAACGACTCCTTGCTATTATGATGACAGCTGAATTCCTGAAGTTGGCACATAAAATGATTTTGGTTAACAATTATAGAAATGTTAATAAATAATTTAAATACGTTTAAAAGTATTAACGCCTACAAAATTATGAGCTTTGCCATTTTTATTCGATTATATATTCAACCGGGGTCCGTATTCAAAAAGCTTCTTAGCAATATCTTAAGTGAAATTTTAACAATTTGTTTAAATACCTTTTATATATGATTAAGACGTTTTCTTAATATTGCTTATAAGATAAGGTTATTGATAAATAAAACATACAGCTTATTAGTTATCTTGAAATAGATGGTTTGTAGTGTCCATAAGAGGTGAATAAGGATGTTTAAAAATATGTAAGAATCTTAAATTTTAAATTAAGTAACATTTTCCACTGAAGTTTCTTTTTGAATACGAGCCCAGGAAATGAAAGGAGGTACTAGTACCACGGGGGGTCCAATTTGAATAACTGAAATAAAAGTACCTTTACAATGTCGCCGTCTTTCCTAAACTTGTGCCCCACAAATTTAACCTTTACATCGCATGTAGACATGGTACCAATCTTGAATGTGACGCATATTGCATCGCATGTGTAGTTGTTAACCTCTGCTGGACTGAATACAGTAACGCCACAGTAGCCGTCTGGGGCCAAACCATGTGACGTCATCCTGACCTCGCTAGAAGGGCCGAGCACGAATACTTTACCACACTGACTGTCCGGTATGTCTTTGTCCATTTTTACTGTGAAAGGCAATACAACGGAGACGTGAACAACGCAAGAAATCATATGTGTCCACAAAAACAATAGTTAGATGTATCATAAAGTTACGCAAACGGGGTACATAAGTCATTTTATTCCCTTGTTCGACTGAACCATGTGACAGGGATCTTTTTCCGTATACTTCATACCGCTCGCCTATATCATGTACCGGAGTCACTTCCCTATACCGACTGATTATACCATGTGACCTAGGATTATTTACCGTGAAGAACATATCAGCAACATAAACATATGTCTGTCAGATAAAGATATAAATATCACAATTAGTAAGAATGTTCACCCTAAGTGAACGTGATTATCGCCCTCGGCTTCCTAGTGTTAATGCTTATAAAAATGATAATAGCCTAAGGCTTCTTCTTTGCTCGCCCTAATGAAAATAAGTATGGTCCTCAGCTTCTCTCGTGTTCAACCTTAGGGAAAATGAGTAAAGCCCTCGGCTTCTCACGTGTTCACCCTTTGGGGAAATGAGTACAGTCCTCTGTTTCTCCCCTATTTACCCTTAGGGAAAATGAGTACAACCCTCGGCTTCTCCCGTGTTCACCCTAATGATAATGAGTATCGCCCTCGGCTTCTTCCTTGTTTGCCCTAATGAAAATAAGTATGGCTATCGGCTTCTCTCATGTCCACCCTAATGGGAAATGAGTATACCCTTCTGCTTCTTAATTTTTCACCCTAATGAAAACAAGTATCGGCTTCTTCTATGTTCACCATGGGAAAAATAATCATCGCCCTCGGCCTCTTCCATGGTCACTATGGGGAAATTGATTTTCACCATCGGCTTCTGCTTTATTTACCCTCAGGACAATGATTTTCTTGCATACCGGATAAGGCTATCAACATTTTACTTGGGGAATGGAAAGTCTTGTCTTGCATACCGGACAAGGATATCCGTCGTTTTACGGGGGCTAGATAGTTCCATCTCACCCTAGGGTCGAGATAAATTTCACGTGCGCACCAACATCCGGTATGCAGGAAAACATGTAAAACGTTAGTAGCTGGCGGCGTCAACGCATAACATGTCTCTGATATGCAAGACAAAAAATCTATCATGGGTATTCGGTTCAGATAGGGAATTCTTGCATACCGGACAAGGATATCCGTCATTTTACCGGGGCTAGATTATAAGAATATTTCATGGATATCCGGTTCAGATAGGGAATTCCCACCCGAGGTATAAGTGTTTTTAGCGGAACCGAGGTTCTGAGGAGATTCAGATTAAAACACTTATACCGAGGGTTGGAATTCCCTATCTGAACCGAATATCCATGACAGATTATTTTTCTTGCATATCAGTGACATGTTGTGCGTTGACGCCGCCAGCTACTAACCTTTTGCATGTTTTCCTGCATACCGGATGTTGGCGCGCCTGAATTTTATCTCGACCCTAGGGTGAGATGGAAATATATAGCCCCGGTAAAATGAGGGATATCCTTGTCCGGTATGCAAGAAATTTCCATCTCACCCTAGGGTCAAGATAAAATTCACGAGCGCCAACATCCGGTATGGAAAACATGCAAAACGTTAGTAGCTGGCATCGTCAACGCACAACATGTCTCTGATATGCAAGAAAAAGAATCTATCATGGATATTCGGTTCAGATAGGGAATTCAAACCCTCGGTATACGTGTACCTTATACCTTATACCTTATACTTTATATATAACACTTATACCTCGGGTTGGAATTCCCTATCTTCACCGGATACCCATGAAAAATTCTTATAATAGTTATGGGTAAAGATAAAAGTCACGCGCCCACCAAAATCCGGTGTGCAGGAAAACATGCAAAACGTTAGTAGCTGGCGGCGTCAACGCACAACATGTCTCTGATATGCAAGAAACATATATATCATGAATATTCGATTCAGAGCCTCGGTTCCGATAAAAACACTTATACCTCTGGTTGGAATTCTCTATCTTCACCGGATACCCACGAAAGATTCTTATAATCTCCCTCGACGCTAATGGCGATTATTATTTTCTTCAGGGTGAGCATTACACACGAAGCGTACGCGCACCAAAACTGCGACACCCTTGCGACAGAGAATTAAATAATTACACATTGTTGTCTATGAACAGTAAACATGGGAACTACACATGAGATATAATAACAAGGGAATTACATATGAGATATAATAACATGGGAACTACACATGATATATAATAGGAACAACAAATGATATATAATAACATGGGCACTACACAGGAGATATAATAACATGGGAACTACACATGATATATAATAACATGGGAAATACACATGATATATAATAACATGGGCACTACACATGATAAATAATAACATGGGAACTACACATGATATATAATAGGAACTACAAATGATATATAATAACATGGGCACTACACATGATAAATAACAACATGGGAACTACCACATGATATATAATAACATGGGCACTACACATGGTAAATAATAACATGGGAACTACACATGATATATAATAGGAACTACACATGATATATAATAACATGGGAACTAATAACATGACATGATATAAAATGCCATGGGAACCACACATGATATATAATAACATGGGCACTACACATGATAAATAATAACATGGGAACTACATATGCTATATAATAACATGGGAACTACACATGACATATAATAACATGGGAACTATACATGAGATATAATAGAAACTACACATGAGATATAATAGCATGGGAACTACACATGAGATATAATAACATGGGGACTACACAGGAAATATAATAACATGGGAACTACACATGAGATATAATAACATGGGAACTACACATGATATATAACAACATGGGAACTACACATGACCTATAATAACATGGGAACTACACATGAGATATAATAACATGGGAACTACACATGATATATAACAACATGGGAACTACACATGACCTATAATAACATGGGAACTACACATGACATATAATAACATGGGAACAACACATGATATATAATAGAAACTACACATGAGATATAATAGCATGGAACTACACATGAGATATAATAACATGGGGACTACACAGGAAATATAATAAAAACAATGTGGTCAACTTAAAGCATATATTAGGGGAGAACATGGACGTTGTGAATGGTATACTATTTTTAATCAAGCTTTGTTTATAAAATAATTGATAGGTGAAAATAAATAAATGGTTCTAAATCATGTTTAATTAAGCAAAGATTAAACGTTATGTTAAGGCCTACTCGTTCTGGCTAAACTGTTTGATAATGTCAAGAACGTTATGTTTTAGGCACATTTATTTTAGTAATGTATGTAAAGTACTGTCACATAGTCTGTACCATACCTAATGTGTCTGTAGTAGCAACCAAACTAGCCAACAGCAGGAGGGCTATTGCCCGAATAGCATAGCAACGGAATCCATGTATTTCCACCATTTTCGATCTAAAATAAAACAAATCAAAATATTAACATATTTCAATTAATGTTTCGTTCTTCTGTGTATATATAGTTGAATGAAAATAGTAGATACTGCATTTTAGATAGAAAATGAACACAACCTCGGTATCCCAAGGCCATGTAAGATTTGTTTTTTGTTGTGTTTTTGTTTTTGCTTGTACATGCACAACAGTGTTACATGCAGTGTAAATCAAGAGATCAGTAGATGTAGCAGACTGTGACTGCCACGTAGCAGATGGCGAATGTTGTTTGCCATGTAGCAGATGGCGAATGTGTTTGCTATGTAGCAGATGGCAACTGTGTTTGCCATGTAGCAGATGGCGACTGTGTTTGTCATGTAGCAGATGGCGACAGTGTTTGCGCCATGTAGCAGATGGCAACTGTGTTTGTCATGTAGCAGATGGCGACTGTTTGTCATGTAGCAGATGGTGACTTTGTTTGTCATGTAGCAGATGGTGACTGTGTTGCCATGTAGCAGACGGCAACTGTGTTTGTCATGTAGCAGACGGCGACTGTGTTTGTCATGTAGCAGATGGCGACTGGGTTTGCCATACTGTGTTTGTCATGTAGCAGATGGTGACTGTGTTTGTCATGTAGCAGATGGTGACTGTGTTTGCCATGTAGCAGATGGTGACTGTGTTTGTCATGTAGCAGATGGCAAAATTGTGTTAGGGCAGATGATGACTGTGTTTGCCATGTAGCAGATGGCAACTGTGTTTGTCATGTAGCAGATGGCAAAAATGTGTTAGGGCAGATGGTGACTGTGTTTGTCATGTAGCAGATGGCAAAATTGTGTTAGGGCAGATGGCAACTGTGTCTGCCACGTAGCAGATGGCGAATGTGTTTGCCATGTAGCAGATGGCAAAATTGTGTTAGGGCAGATGGTGACTGTGTTTGCCATGTAGCAGATGGCAACTGTGTTTGTCATGTAGCAGATGGCAAAAATGTGTTAGGGCAGATGGCAACTGTGTTTGCCATGTAGCATGTGGCGAATGTGTTTGTCATGTAGCATATGCCGACTGTGTTTGCCATGTAGCAGATGGCAAACGTGTGTTAGGCAGATGATGACTGTGTCTGCAATGAAGCAGATGGAGACTGTATTAAAGCAGATGGTGACATTATTTGCCATGCAACATATGCCGACTGTGTTTGCCATGTAGCAGATGTCGAATGTGTTAAGGCATATGGTGACTGTGTTTGCAATGAAGCAGATGGCGACTGTATTAAAGCAGTGTTTGCCATGAAGCAGATGGCGACTGTATTAAAGCAGATGGTGACAATATTTGCCATGCAACATAAGGCGACTGTGTTTGCCATGTAGCAGATGGCGAATGTATTAAAACAGATGGCGACTGTGTTTGCCATGTAGCATATGGTGAATGTCTTTGCCATGTTGCAGATGGCGAATGTGTTTGGCATGGCGAATGGCTTTGCTATGTAGGAAATGGCGGGTTCGTGAGGCCGCCGTGGAATCTTGAGGAAATAACTTCTAACGGCCCGTATTATAAAATATAGAATATAATGGAGAGAGAGAGAGAGAGAGAGAGAGAGAGAGAGAGAGAGAGAGAGAGAGCATAAATCAGTGGGTTTGGTGTGTGGGGTGGGTGGGTGGGTGGATGGATGCATGGATGGATGCATGGATGGATGCATATGGATGGATGCATGGATGGATGGATGGATGCATATACTAAAGGCACTTACATTATTGTTTTGTGATTAAAGTAAAATGTATTTCAGTTATATAATGTAGAAATGTTAACAATATAAATATATTTGATTTACCAAAAATACAAACAAATAAAACAGCGGAGTCGTCGAGTTAGGTTTTGTTAATATGGCATAAATCATAAATGCACCTTAGATGGGCTAAGCATTTTGTGTGGGGAAGGGTGTGGGTGGGGTAATGGGGGTAGTGAGGTCCAATCATCGCTTGTCTACCTTGTGATATATATATAGATTAAAGTTAAATAATCAAATGGAAAAAAATACAATATACGATTTTACTTGCATTACAGATGCATGTGGCATAAAATGTAATAGACTGCGTTTCTCAAAGTAAGCGTATATCTGGCGTAACTAGTTTTAACACAATTTAGCCTGTTCTATGGTTTGTCCCTCACGTATCAATAATTTAGTGAAACCATAACAACGGTGACGTCAAAGCCGTTTTATATCCATCTCTATCTATATCTATCTTCCGGATGCAACATGCAAAAATCAATCATAATTAAGTAATGGGAAACGTATATTAGATCTGTTTTTTGGCTGAATACAGTCCAATTGGATATTCGAAAGAAAAGTAATGTCGGCATTCGTTTTACCATTGATATACAGCCTAATTTCCGCCATGTTTTCGTAACCTTGACCTTATTTCATAGACAATGGGAAAACATTCCTTTAACATACATTCACAAACCAATTTCAGAACACAAGATAACCGTAACAACAACATAGCCGTTACCGGGTCGTCGATACTTTCCGCAATAATGGTCCAATAATCGATATCTGTATACACACTTCACTTTTTAGAAATCGATCATCGCAAAGGGACTGTCATTCTTTGAATACCATTTCGGTCTACCATGCAGTAATGAAACGAACTGATTTCAACATTTAAACAGACTTGATTTCATGTAATTAAAGGAACAGACACAGCAACCAAGACATAGCAACCAAGACACAGCAACCAAGACACAGCAACTAAGACACAGCAACCAAGACATATCTTAAATAGTCGCCGTGAATTGAATTGCTGTTAACATACATATCATTTGCGCCGATCCCCGCGACAGAGAGATAATACAGAAGAATCCGGACTCAGCCACTAGATTGCAGAGGCATGAAACCGCACAGTTCCGTGGCCATACATGAAACCGCAGTTTCGTGTACAGGAATTAAACCGCACAGTTCCATGCCCAGACATGAAACCGCACAGTTCCATGCTCAGACATGAAACCGCACAGTTCCGTGTCCAGAGATGAAACCGCACAGTTCCGTATCCAAACATGAAACCGCACAGTTCCGTGCAGGCATGAAACCGCACAGTTCCGTGTCCAGACATGAAACCGTAGTTCCGTGTCCAGACGTGAAACCGCACAGTTCCGTGTCCAGACATGACACCGCACAGTTCCGTGCCCAATGCATGGTACAGCACAGTTACGGTCTCACACCTCAATTAATTTTCCCATAGGGTTACTGTACAGCCTTTTGCAACATATGAGCTTCAAAGCGGGGCAGCAGACATTGTTGTTGGTTTAATATCTTCAGTATAGCCAAGACAAGTAATTTAAAACAATAAAATACATAAGTTAGCCAGGTTGGTTCTTTTTCTCGCTCATGTTTTGTGAACCCTATGGAAAATACAAAAGTCATACACTATCTAGCTGAATATGCGGTGCTTCGGTCAAACAATTCTGAAATTTGAATGAAACCTCATATCAACATGGGATTTTCTGTATCATCTGTCTTTTACACTGCAGATGTATGTTAAAGCAAAGAAAAACCTATTTTTTAAATTAAAAATTGCCTAAAATTGAGAAAAAATAGAATTATTTTTATGTTTTACTTTTGTCTTCAGGGGAGATAATAGAGGTGTGAGACCTCACGTGCCCAGTGCATGGTACCACACAGTTCCGTGCCGAGTCATGGTACTGCACAGTACCGTTCCCAGGCAGGGTACCGCACTGTTCCGTGCTCAGTGCCGTGCCGAGGCATGCCGTGCCGAGGCATACCGCACAATTAGCCAGAACAGTAACGCATGTACACGCATGAGTAAATGCATAAAGACAGTACTAAATGCCCCATTTTGGTAAAATAAGTTATCAATAACTAAGCATTATAAATGTATATAAAGTGCGAAATAGCAAGAAATCTACCTGTCAGTTCTGAGCATAGCATTAACAATACAGCTCCTTTAACTTCGTTACACTGCGTTTTAATCAGACTGGGAAGACGTATCAAGGACAGCAAATCGTTAAAAAAAAAGCACACCACAACACCGTGATGTTTTAGACAAAATTGGATATATTTACACACACAACAATGTCAAAGAGTGCACACGTACCTTTGTTCGTGAATCCTATCTCCCAATAATGCAAGATTAAGTAGTAGTAGTAATTTTTTTCTTTCATCCGATCCGTGTTATTATGGAAACTAGATGCTGCGTTGCGTTTCAGGCAGAGGCTCCGAACAGGGGTTTTCTGATACATATGTTTCTTATCGGAACCGGATAATCAATAAGTCTTCCACGCTGCAAGATGGCCTCACTATCAGAAGCTTCGAGTAATTGCGCATTCGATGACGGAAACATTACACAGAAACAATTGTATTAAAATATGTTTCCACATATTAGGCGGCATTTTACTTTTAATTTGCATTGTGTGATTTCACGTATTAAAAAATAATACGGCATTACACAATTCCTAAATCCCTAACCCTTTCTCGATAACTGGATCACAACATTTATTATTCGCCCAACTAAGGAAAGATGTTAACCCCAAATTACCCCCCCCCCCCCCCCACACACACACACACACAGCTCCCCGTCCCCCACCCCCTCCCCCGACCCAACACACACACCCCCTCACCCCCCTCACCCCATCTACGCCCACCTACCCCATTACATCACACCCACCCCATTCACACAATGGCTACCGGTAAACGAAACCCCACTTACTGAAAGTATTTGCCTTACCCTATACTCACTGCATTTGTTTACAACCCCACTTCCCCCACCCCCACCCATCCCAAAGTAATTTCCAATGGAAGGTTACTTTTTATGAAAGACCACCACTTAACACACTTGCTTCCTGTTCCAAGACGGCTGGCGTGACGCATTCGGTAGCGCGGCGTATTTGTAACTGGAGGCCCCGGGTTTCTACCCTTTGCCTGCCCCTCCAACGGGATCTGCAGTCTGTTCATATATAATAAGTGCAAAATTTGAATATGTGTTATAATATACAGAAGCTCATTCATTTTCAATTTCTTGTTAATCATAACTACGTGAATATAACATGACGCTGTATGACTTATGTCAGACACAACAATATTATAAATGTCTATGTTGTCTCAGTGTATATATGTAACTAAAGTTCCTTGTATTTCGTTTCTGCAAGAAATAGTAATATATATACATTTTATATGTGTGTCTATATATGTACGTGTTTATTAATATTAAGACTCACATGCTGGTATATAGGTAGTGTGTATATGTGCAGGCGTGTGTGCAGGTATGATGTGGGTGCCTTCTCTGTTGACACCGACACGTGCACGTCGTGGGGAAGGCACGTCAAGACTGATTGGGACCGACTATCCCAGCCAGTGCTGATGACCAAGATCGGTGTCGTCTCCGTTGTCCCGCCCGCCATGGAACATCGCCAGCAACAACCATCGAGGTGAAGAAGTTAGCTGAGCGTCGACAGTCTGCATGTGGAACCCCCTGAATGTTTGGCGTGGTATATGTGGGCTATGTATATATTGAATGTGAGGTCGACGACTCAGCAACTTAACGGATCCAACGTGGGGAAGCCTGGCGAAGTACATGGAGCAACGGAGTCAGCAACCTGCGTGCCTATAGAACTTGAGGCCTCCGGGGACGCAGGTTGCAGAGGCGGGGTGGCCCAAAGACAGGACCCCGGCCCAGTAGCGGATGTAGGCAACAACACCACCTAGAGGATGTAGGCCAGCACCACTCCAGACCAGCACTTCACCGCCGCAGCGAAACAACACTAGCGAGAGCGCACCACACCACTCAACACTCAACCACCTCCCACCACACCCCCCACTCAACCCTATCCATCCACACCATATCTTACCACTATTTCAACAACCTTTTTTCCACAAGTAACTCTTCAACCACAAACAACAATCCCACCCACCCAACATACATCATATCATACATACATACATATCTATATAACTACCTATATATAACCTATCTATCTAAACCAACATATCTATCTATAACTACCTACATATCTACATAATCAATATCACATATATACACCACAACCCACCAAACCAAACATACACACTAACCACAACACTATCCCAACACTAAAACAACAAAAACACAACCCAAATCACCTAACAAACCAAATAATCACAACCAATACACAAATACACATACATTCCCACACTCCCTCTTCCCAACCCTATACACAACAACAACACACTAATCCATCCCCACACCCACCCTTATCAAAATCCCACACAAAACAAACCCCACCATAACAACAATACACTTACAATAACCCTCATCTCCCCTACATACAACATTACCATCAACCACCACATACCACCCAACCATCCAACACACCCCCTTACCCACAAACCCTCAACTCTTCCCCTATCCACTCTTCACCCCTTTTTTTTTTTTTTTTTTTTTTTTTTTTTTTTTTTTTTTTTCACCACAAACCCCTAACTCTTCCCCTATCCCACTCTTCACCCCTTTTTTTTTTTTTTTTTTTTTTTCTCTCACCCCCAATTCACACCCATACATACCCAAAACATACTCACCCCACACCCCCACCTCACCTACACCCCAAAAAAAACCCTACCTCAACTCACCTACTCCTACACCATTCAACCATCTATTAAACCAACCCCCCAATAACCCAACAAACAAATCCCCCTTCCAAAATAACAACCACTATACATACCATAACAATACTCACCCCCACACACCCCCCCCAAACTAATCCCTCCACCTAACACCCCCCCCCAAACTCACCTCACCTCAACTCAATACTCCACCATTCACCATCTATTAAACCAACCCCCAATAACCCCAACAAAACAAATCCACCCTTCCCAAAATAACAACCACCTATACATACCCATAACATAACTCACCCACCCACACCCCCACCAAACTCATTCCTCCACCTACACCAAAAAAAACACTCCACTCAACCTCACTCACTCCTCCACCATTCACCAACCTATTAAACCCAACCCCCCAATAACCCACCAAAAACAAATCACCCCTTCCAAAAAACCACACACCCATCCCAACCCTCCCCACTAAAACATCTTCACTCATACCTTCCCCCTCCCCCCATCCCCCCCACAACCTCCCCCCCCTCACCCCAACATTCACCTCCCATCCTACTTTAATATCATAACATCTCTCTACCTTTTAAATTATACCTCATCATACTCATTATATACAAATCCCTCCAACTATATCTCCAAATAACACCCTACCACCTACCCCCTTAACCTACACCTCACCCCCCCCCCCTCCCACCAACCAATCACACACACCCCCAACCCCCTAACATAACAACCACTCCTTAATACCCTCACCCCCCAAAAACCATCCCATCACACCAATCATTACCTCCAATCCCTCCATAAAAACAACCATACCCATCACCTCCACCCCCTCCTAATCTATATACACACTCCACTACCCAAAAACAACACTAATAATAATAATATCTACATCTCTACACACCCCCACCCACATAT
>JAWPHD010008897.1:0-109958 GCA_037043455.1 Cyrtodaria siliqua | reverse complement strand
GGCTTTAGGTAGACGTCATCATAGGGTCCATAACCTGCCCGGTCATCGCACAATTAAAGAGGAAAGCATAGTGGCGAACTGTAAATGGGTCCACCACCAAGCATGCAGTGCGTTGCAAAATGATAGGGTCATAACCCCTTTTGATAAACCTTTTAACAAGTTTAACAAAGATAGTATGAAAGTGATCATGGCCAAGGATCTTACGAAGTTTGTAAATCACATCACCATAAGTCAGGTTGTGATAGTCTTTGTCGCAGAAGAGTTCTTCAATTACTTTTATATTTGGAAAGAAGATCAGGGTTATGATGATAAAATGTTGCAAAGGTTTTAAGCAGTTTATGGTAACGGTACCCCTGATGGAGTAGCGTGTTAGTTATACAAAGATTACGAATACTAAAGTCTTCAACTCGAGTACAGTCTCTAGAAAAACAAATAAGTTCAGACACATAGATCCCATAAGAAATATAAAAAGATCGGACAGGAAAAGTAGCATTCAAGGAGGACAGTCAACCACAAAACACAAAAACAAACACGCAAACAGACAAACAAGAAGGCAAAAGTAATAATAAATTCAAACGACATCACAAACACAAAAGGGTTGACAATAAAGTTACCGCCTTGGAACGGCCAGTGGCAAAGTAGGCCACTGGTGGTTTAAACCGATTATAGGGTGCACCAAACCTAACACTTACCCTACTGTCATCCCATTAAAGCAGGACAGTGTAAATAAAGAAATCCCCGCCATGATCTAATCTCTAACCAACAAGGCAGCATCAATAAGCAAGATTAGTAAAACACAAATATGCTCGTGTAAACATATTACAAAAAACAATAGCCTAGAAAGCCACAATGAAGGTACTCAATTACTTGGCAGAAGCCAGAGCAACAAGAGAATAAACCATTAAGGGCACGACAAGAAAGATCATAGACAAACATCAAACGCCACCGTCCAATGGGCTTTAGGTAGACGTCATCATAGGGTCCACAGCCTGTTCGTTCATCGTACAATTAAAGAGGAAAGCATAGTGGCGAAAAAGTTGCTCGGGGAACAACACCATCTAAATGGGGATAATGATCCCCAACTAAATGGGAATAATGAACAATATCAAAATTATCTCTCTTGTCATAGATTTTGCTAATTACTTCACCATTTTCAATAGAGAGTAAATCGAGAGAAAAAGCGTTTATATCAGAAATATGAGCTTTGTTAAGTTGAAGTTCTTTAGGATATATATTATTAACTATAGTAGAAAAGAAAGGGTTCTCAGTGTGCAATATGTCATACAGATATCGAGATGTGTCATTAAAGGTTTCAATAACATCTCGGTATCTGGTGAAAGACTCAACAGGAAATCTCTTTCATAGCAATATAAAAACAAATCTGCGACCAGGGGTGCACAGATCGTACCCATAGGGATACCAACAATTAGTCTATAAACGGTAGTTCCATACCTGACGAACATATTCTCTAATATAAAAATACGTGATTCGCAAACTGCATGGCCAGTCCTAATAGTGTAATTGTCCAAACTGCCATTAGTAAAAAAACGCTTTAATATTGTTACAGGCCAAAAATATAGTATTTAAACTTTCAAATATGATTATGTATTGGAGAAATACAATCAATGCCACAACATATGTTTTAATTCATGTACAATGTCTGTGAATTACCTTAACTCCAAACGTACATGTAACGTATATTCATTCTTGCGATAATGCAAAAGCTCTGAACTAAAATGTATCGTTGTATTTGTGTTTTATATTGTTTAATTTTAAATACTGAGTTATAAATTACATTCTATACTTTCTTATTGAAAGATAAAACAGACACAGCTTATTTTGACCACGATGGTACTTATTTCTGCACTTTTAATCTTACGCTATCAGGAAAACAAGCCGTACTGAAGTTAATACTTCGATCCTTTTCTAATTTTCATTATATTTAACATAGTATAGTGTGTCTCGTTTCGGGTGCACATCCTCTTCGGAATGTGGAAAAACTACTAGTTGAGTTTAAACGGTGTATTCGGTTTGATTGAGTCTGATCATATATTACTTATTTATGGTCTGGTCATGGATTGAGTTTGTTCATAAGATAAAATTCGTATTTTTGTACAACAAAGGGCTCTTAGCACATGTTTAGTACGAACACTGCTCATTTACTCGTATAGATGGTCATGAATTGTTGTAATTTAGTACATGTACATCCATAATGAAAGTATGTGTATTGCGGCGATCACTAGTGCAACATCGTGGGTATTATCTCAGACTCATATGTTAAGTAGCTGAAAAAAAGTTTTATGTCTATAAAATATGTATACCTTCTGAAATATGTCCTAGAAGATCAGTAGACATGCCCTTACTTAGTACATGTAGCATGTGTTTTTCTTTTTTGAAGACAATACACAAATCATGATCCTATTTATTGCATTCTAGGAAACGACAACGCGGCATCAATAGAAACAAACAGATCTCAACTAGAAGTAATACAGAAAACTTTGATGGTCAAACCATGGTGGCAGTTTCGAATCGAGCGTACATCGACGCGCTTGATGATAACATACCCAAACAACAACAGAAATTATACGGAAATTTCAGTTACACTGGACGATCAAAATGATCCTGAATACAATAAAATTAATTTCAAATCAGGTAGTTTCTCTGTAGTCGCTGGTTACGGACATCTTCCAAAACAAAAGCACAACACCGATAATGTATACGCTCATATCGATGGAAACCACTCTGCTGGTCACAGTGATACAACTTATTCCCACATTAGAGGCACTGGGGTGATCAAGTAGGGCACTTATAACACTGTCATAAGCGACAACAGCGATCCGGCATATAACACTCTGCAACCAACTGATAGAAGAGGGATGCAACACAACGCCGCAGAAGATAATGACGAGTACAACCATACTCACTTTCCAAAGTCCACAACAACAACTGAAGTCGCAGAAAAGTGCTACAGCGAAGGTGCCTAGGACAGCTACATCATACGAGTCGGTTGAAAAACATGGAGTAGCAAAGGTCCAGGAAAAAAGGAGAACAAGTGATGCTTGGTCTGCGGACAACCCTATCGCAACCCTATCGCAAACTATGAAGAAAACGGGATAGATGCCGAGGGTGTTCAAAGCGCGGGTGACTCTGGACATAGCTATTTTGTGCTGCAAAAGAACGATCCAAACACAGAGGAAAACATTGACACTGGCCAAAATAATTACTTTGTTCTGGAAAATATCAACTAAATAAAATGTCATAATTTCTTAGATTTGGCATTTCGTTATTTGAGTCTGGACAGGACCGACATACTTATTATAATTCTTATTACCATATTCCTCTTTTTTTCTACAGAATTATGATACATCTGTCCATCATTATAAATACAGTTAATGGTATTGTCATAAACAAAATGCTTGTCATCGTAATACAGTATATGCTGTCAACAAATAATAACTATGTAAGTGCCTGATCAAGATGCATATATGTGTTTGTAAACGAATTTCTTGACTGTTTCACTTGTTTGTGTTCATATGTTTAATACAAAATTGTCCGGTTATTGATAGATATGTGAGATAATGTCGACACGCGTATTCCATTGTATTTTAAACCATTCCAATTTATAGTTATGGATAAAAGAAAATTGCAATGAAATTCGCTGACCAACAAAAATTCATAAACCTTTATTGTTTTAATAATGTTTGTACGAAATATTGTTCTTTTTAGCTCTACTGGCCGAAGGAAAGCAGAGCTTATGGGATGGCGAGTTGTCCGTCGCCCGTCGTCCGATAACGTTTGCATTGTGAACACTCTAGGGCCTTCTTTATTAATCGAATCTTTACGAAACTTTGCCAGTGTCTTTATATTAATGAAAGCTCGGACAAGTTCGAAAACCATCTACATTGGACCATTTACATCGGCGTCATGGCCCTTGCTTTTCTGAAATATGCTATATCTTGGCCTTATTAAGACGAAATGGCCTTCATTTGGCTGGATTTCATTGAACCTTTTGCAGGGATGATCAGTTACCAAGCCTAGTGGTACATAGTCACCGTGTTCCAGTTGAATGATTTTGGCGGAGTCATAGCCTTTTCAAGGTTTTAATACACAAACTTTGTTCTGACTAGTTCTCCTGAACCCCTGGCCGGATTTAAACGAAACGTATCAATTCCGTATCTAGTTGTTGCAATTCATTGCCGTGTTCCGGTTGAATGATTTTGGCAGAATTATGGCCATTTAAGGATGTTGGGTGGTCAAGTTTTGACATCTTCAAGTCTAAACATTTTATTTTTTAAATCATAGTTTTATTTGACAACAGAATTGTATCATTGTTTCCATTCTAGTAAATATGGATATAATGTAGGATTTAAGATGGTAACATACCAAATTTTAAGCAATTTTTTTTCCCCCATATTTTTTCCGTCATTTGTGATCATTTTTTGTTGTCAACAAAATAGGGGGTATGGGTATGAGTAGAATTTATCCTTTTGCTATATGTCAATATTGTGTGTACAGTATTTTACATTAAAAATGTCAAAATAACTCCAAAATGGGTGTAATTTAAAGGATTTTTAATAAAAAATCATTAGAAGCCAGGTGACCTATATATTTTTTTACTTGTTTTGAAAGAAATGTCATAGGACCTTGACATATACAAATTTAAAAAAAAATTGATCATTAGAACATAATTTTTTATCTTGAATTAATTTTTCGGTAAAAACAAAAGTGGGTGGGGTACGGTCTATATACGTTTGCTTTTTAAAGTAAAAAGACTAACGAGGATTAAAATTGTTTTTGTATGATTTGAAAGATATGTATATATGCAATCGAGAATTAATTGTTGTTTTTCAATAAACGTAATGTTAAGAAAACAATTGAGAAAATGTTCAATGACTATATTTTTCCTCTTTTTAGTGAAATTTTGAAGTTAGAAATATGTGCCTTCTTCAATTACGTCTAGTGGGAAAAAAAGCGTGGTGACCTAGCCTTTTTTTGATAATTTTGAATCTAAGTTATACCAAAGAAGCCTTAAATATGAATTAACACAAAATCTCATCACTACGTCCTTTCCCAGCCAACCTCCTTAAAGGTTTTATTACACAGACTTCGTCTGATCTACTTCTCCTGAACCTCTCGCCAGATTTCAATGAAACTTTGCAGGGATGACCAGTACCAAGCCTAGTTGTGCATGTCATTGTCGCGTTCCGGTTTACAGATATTTGACAGAGTTATGGCCCTTTGAAGGATTTTGTTACCACAGTTTTTTTCCGGGCTAATTCTCCTGAACCCCTGGCTGGATATAGACGAAGCTTGACAAGGATGATCAGTATCAAGACTAGTTGTGCATATCATCGCCATATTTCGGTTTAACGATTTTTCTGGCAGAGTTATGTCCCTTTAAATGTTTTAATACACAGACTTTGTCCAGATTATTCTCTTCTGAACTCTTAGACAGATTTTCGCGAATCTTGGCGGGGATGATCAGTACTAAGCCTAGTTGCACCTGTCATTGCCATGTTCTGGTTGAATGAGTTTTAGCAGAGTTATGAGCCCTTAAAGGTTTTAATACACTAACTTTGTCTAGACTAGTTCTCCTGATCCTCTGGCTGGATATCAGCGAAACTTTGAAGGGATGATCTGTACCAAGCCTAGTTGCGTATAACATCACCATGTTCCGGTTAAATGATTTTTGAAAGACTTGTGGCCCCTTATATATAAACTTTATCTTGAGCCAGTAGAGCGTCCACAGGCCCTCTTGGGCCTCTTGTTTAAATATATGCTCATTATTTCTCTATAGGTAGGCATTTAATGAAATGATTAAGCTTACAAGTGGTTATTATGTAAAGCATGACTTCCAGTTTATACGAAATGTATAACCTACTTCTCTAAATATTGTTTCGTTATATATATTATACATGTATGTGTAAACCTTTTGTTATGTAACCATGATCTGAGAGTAGCGTAATGGAAGTGTGTATCTGGATTGCCTTTATTTAAAATACCAAGTAGTTTAGAAATTGTGTCATGATAAATTTTAGTACTTGTTGAGTAAAATAGACATTGCTCCATTGTAGTATTTGCAAAACAACTTCCCGTTCCAAGGCGGTCAACCCGTTTGTGTTTGTAATGTCATATGCCTTGCTCTTTATTAACATGTATTAATTGTTGTTTGTATCCATTCGTATTCTTGGTTGACTGTGGTCCTTGAATACTACATTTCCTGTTCGACTTTTACTTATCTCCTTCTATTTACAAACCGTATGACCGTTTAAAAGTCAAACAGGAATGTCATAGAACACAGTCAACCAATAACACGCTTCAGAACAAACAGCACTTACAATGTTAATAAGAAGTAAGGCATGTGACACACACATACAAACTGATTGGTAATAGGGATACCGTCTTAAAACGGTCAGTGGCAAACATGTCACATATTTTGAAAATCCGAACTCGATAGACACAGTATAAACTGCTCTAATCAGCAAAGCCAAAACCAAAAACTGAAACGTCGAATTAAGAGTTACCAACTCATAATTCATTTTACGAATATTCAATCTCTGGTATCTCTATAGTTTAAATCTGCACATATACATTATTCACCTGGATAGGGTTCGGATAAACGCCGGATTCTGTAGTGTAATTGTGTCGTTATTTGGTGCTTTAGTGCCTTAAAATCTAATGAATTGTAAAACATCTTCAGAAAATCACTTGTTAAATGGTATCAATCGACGGCATACATTACCTGTTTCGCGTCAAATAATCATTCGCACAAAATGAAAATGAATGAATAAATGAATAATGAATGAATGAAAGAATGAATGAATGAATGAATGAATGAATGAATGAATGAATGAATGAATAAATGAATGAATGAATGGTGCTTTACGGTACGTCGACACATAAGTAGGTCATATTGTGCGCAAAAACTGATAAAAGATGAAGAAATGAAGTTGTAATTAAAAAGTAATGTAAATATATAAAGATAAAACTATTTACAAATAAGGGATGATATGGTAGTAATATAAACTGTATATGTAAAGCAACAAATGCCAGTCAACGGGTATATAAACAAGTAAATATATATATATAAGAACGTATTATAATGATTGATATAGTCTGATTTCTTTCAGGAAATCTAAAACAAGACTAAAATCTATAGTATCAAATAACTCTTTCATAGTAATAACATTGTAGTACCTTTGGCGTATAGGATCAAAGTCTACACATTCCAACAATATGTGTTTGAATGTTAACGGTGCAAAGCAGGGTATATATTCTGGTAATTGCTCACCTTGTAATAAATATGAATGAGTATAACGTTTATGCCCTATCCTGCACCGGGCTAGGACAACTTCTTCTCGAGTCATGCGAACCAACCCAAACACGTTGCAAGATGCAATTGCTACTGCAACAGCAGAACAGAACCTTAGAAAGAGGTTTCAGTTAAGGACAGGTCATCATTACCAGAATTATAATGAACCGACACATGAACAGCCTATGGAAGTTGACCATTTAAGGAGGCAAAAATGTTCTTATTGTCATAAGAATGGTCATGTAGTGGACGAGTGTCGAAAGAAAAAACGGGAAGTAAATGCTATTACTGAAAATAAACCCCGTCGTAGGCCGATCGACCGTACACGGTTAGTGTGCTGGCAGTGCCAAGAAATAGGTCACTTTGCCAGTGAATGTCGAAATGAGACAAATTGGTCGAACGGACAGCAAGGTAGACTGGCTAGGGGTCAGTTAAAAGATTCCGCTCCTCGCATGTAGAAGCCGGTGGGAGGAGAAATAGAAGCAAACCCACATTTAACATTGCATTAACATCAAACCCAAATTCTTGTTTGTTAAGGATCCAGAAACACCGGAAGTGACGTGTCACTAATTAATCGAGACGTTCATGACAAATTTAAACTAAAACCAAAATTAGATACAACTCGCAAAGCTTACTTACAGTCTGTTACCGGAGGTCCGCTTACTTGCGATGGGAGCACAGAAATCATTTTCGAGATAGGTGGTATCAAAATGAGTCATAACTTTTAAGAAGTCAGGTGAATGAATAGGAGAATAATAATAGGAAAAGACTGGTTGCTTAATAATGGTGTTCGTCTTTATTATGACCTTGGGTGTATTAGCATGATTAGGGTCGCTGGTAAATATGTACCACTTCAGGAAGATATTCACATTTCATCGATAATTCGATTGAAATTTAAAACTAAACTTCCACCTCAAACGAGCGTAGTTTGTAATTGTCGAGTTAGGAAAAGTCCTAATTTTTAAACAAATGGTCAAACTTACCAAGTTTCAGCAGTTGAACGTGGTTTTCTTAGCTATGAGCCAGGTTTATTAGTTGCAAATTCAGTTTCGAAAGTAAAAAGAGATACAATTGTTTCTATTGTGATAACAAACACCACAAACAAAATATTTACCTTAAGGAAAGGTTGCGCGGTAGCTAAAATAGAATTAATTCAAAATCAACAAATTTCTAGTGTAACTAAGGATCAAAATGGTGAACTTAAGGATCAAAGTGAATTTGATGGCGTTGATGCTCCCCCCGAATTTAAGGCAAAATTAATTACAATACTAAAACAAAATGCTGATCTGTTTGCACAGAAAGATACTGATTTAAGTCACACTGAAACAGTCAAAATGAAAATTGACACAGGCGACCATAAACCAATTAAATTAAGACTATATAGAACACCACTAAACAACCGAAAAATAGTTGATCAGGCAATAGAAGAAATGTTAGATGCAAATATTATTTCCAGATCAAAATCTCCTTGGAGTTTCCCTGTGGTCATTGTAGATAAAAAGGATGGGTCTAAACGAGTTTGTGTAGATTTTAGGGCCTTAAATAAAATTACAAAATCAAACGCCTACCCTTTGCCATTAGTGGATGACCTATTAGCCCTTTTAGAGAAAGCTAAATACTTCACATTACTGGACCTCAAATCAGGTTATTGGCAAGTAGCCATGAACGAAGATGATATTGAAAATACGGCTTTTGCTTGTCATAGAGGGCTATTTCAGTTCAACCATTAACCAATGCACCAGCTGTATTTCAAGAACTTATGTCACATGTTCAGGCTGGGTTAGACAGTTACACATCTGCTTATCTTGATGACATCTTGATATTCAGTTCTACACGTGAAGAAAATATGGCTCACATTGAAAAGGTATTTCAACGGTTAAGGCAACATCGTTTAAAATTGAAGTTAAAGAAATGTAATTTTCTAAAAGCTGAGACTGAGTATTTAGGCTTTGTTATCAATACAGACGGAATTAAACCTAATCCAAAGAAAGTGGAAGTCATAAAATCGTTACCTGCGCCTACCTGTGAAAAAGAGGTACGCAGCTTTATTGGTATGTGTAGTTATTATTGTCGATTTATTCCAAAGTTTTCAGAAATAGCACAACCAATCATAATTCTCACAAGAAAATATGCTAAATTTAAGTGGGACGCTAACTGTCAAGAGGCTTTTGAAAGTTTGAAGAACAGTTTAGCGATATTACCAATGTTAGGTTACCCTGACCCAGGAAAACCTTATATCCTTTATACGGATGCAAGTAACAATTGCATAGGAGCTTGCTTGACACAGCCAGTTGATGAACGAACTGAGGCTATTCCTGGTATAAAAAATGAAAAACTCCTTCACTTTTTGTCTCACAAGTTGAGTGATACCCAATGTCGTTGGTCAACTATAGAGACAGAAGCTTTTGCGATCCATTACGCTTTGCAGAAGTTAGATCATTTTTTACCTGGGGCGACCTTCATAATTAGGTCAGATCACCTTCCATTGAAATATCTGTTAGATTCCCCTATGCAAAATAAGACAATTCAAATGTGGGCTCTCGGTATTGCCGGCTATGACTGCAAATTAGAGTTCATCCCAGGGGTGAACAACAGTGTCGCAGATATGTTATCTCGTTTGCCCTTAGATGCTGTACCCGAGGATGTCGAGGGTTATAACCCTGACATCAATGATAGCACCTATCATATTAATGCACTGAATTCAAATAGGTTTGAGCCAAGAGGGTATGTTAAGTGCAATGTTAATCTTGAAGATCAGTTGCAGAAACCTAAGATCGAACCTGGCATAGACATGGTAACTGAACAGGAAAAAGATGAAATTTTAGTCGAAATTAAGGCTGGACTTCGAAATGACAAATTAACACCTACCTTAGCAAATAGGAATGTTATTCACGATGATATATTGTACTAGATCTCAAACGCTGATGCAGATCCTATCTTACGTCTCTATCTGCCAAGTCACTTAAGACCAGAGGTTATTCAGCAATATCATGACTCTAACGGTCATATGGGTGTTGACAAGACATATGACACAATTAAACAGAAGTATTATTGGCCAAACATGTTTAAAGAACTGCTAAATTATGTCTCTAGTTGTGTTACCTGTCAAACAAGAAACTTGCAAAAGATCAAACCTCCATTACAAGAAACCGATATTCCTCCGTACGCATTTGCAAAGGTAGCTGTAGACGTTTCTGGCCCATATCCAACATCACTATCTGGTAACAAGTACATCGCAAGTTTTATCGACCTATTTTCGAGCTTCTCCGAAGCATTTCCCGTACCAGATAAGACCGCCGCGACAATCGCACATTTGATAATTGATGAAATATTTCCAAGATACGTGGCGTCAATGGCTCTGGTGTCAGACAATGGTGGCGGCGAGTTTATAAATAGAACTGTTAAAGAGACCCTGGCTACTTTGAACATTCATCATATTACTACGTCCTATTACCATCCTCAGAGTAATAAAATAGAAAGGTACCACCGCGTTTTAGGTGATATTTTAGCAAAGAAATTGAAGGATAATTTGAATACATGGGATGTGTATTTGAATCAAGCTTTGGCTGCAATTCGCTTTAATGTCAGTGAGTCGTTGAAATTTTCACCATTCTTTCTATTATACAATAGGGATGTCGTGTTGCCGATAAACACAATTCTCAAACCACGCAGAAAATATGCGGGTGAGGATATGCATAAAATCGCGTTGGAACAACAACATAAATCATTTCTCTTAGTTCATCAAAATCTTAAATATGCAAAACGCCGACAAGCCAAATATACAAATAAAAATACTAAACTAGTCACTTTTGAAGTTGGGGATCCCGTCTATTATAAAAACCACACTCGAAAGAGCAAATTAGAATCAAAATGGCGTCCTTATTATCGCATTATCAAACAAACCTCACCTGTCACATACATTATCAAGAGCCAGCTTGATGGGTCTGTCACTACGGTACACGTACACCACCTACGCTTAGCTAATGTGGATGAATGGCAGATACCAACAGATAAGTTAAGTCGACCAATTAGGAAAGCTAATTATGTGGTTCCACCGATAAGCGATCATAATTCCAACCCCACCTCAGATATATCTGACAGTAATGATGACGATGAACTCATTAGCTCAATAAGTCAAACATTACCGCCAAGAACGTAATAATTCTGACGATGAATCTGACATCCCTTTGATGGAATTACGTAAACGCATTCGTGCACAACATAACTCAGATCATGAAAACTCTAATTCTGACACCAATGTTCCTAATTTGATACCTCCCCCTTTTTCGTCAGATGATAAGGAGATTGTTAAAATGGAAACAACACCCATCTCATTTTCATCAGGTGCCACCAAAATGAGGGAATCAGATTCGGATAACATGTCAATTAGTTTAGATGAGCCAGATAAAAAGTGAAAAGAGATTTCTGTTATCTCACGCAAGAAGCGTTTTTCACGAAAAAAATCCGACAGACAGACACAAAGTGAGAAAATGAGGAAGGTGGCAACAGCCATCAAAGCAATTAGTGGTTTGCTTTAGGCTTCATATTTTAATTTTAATTAAGGAATCATAATGCTGTATGGTCCAGGAAACGCTGAGAGTAATACTATATGAGTATTAAGTACTAATACGTCATGCAAACATAAACCAGATTGAACAGTGAACCCTTTCCTCTTAAACTTCCAAATAACAATACAGTCATTCCAATGCAACACCATATTGGGGAATTGAAAACTCAACCTTTCAAAATTGGGGATTTTCATTTGGGACAACTGCCTTAATAGCTCTGGTCACTGGGGATAAAAAAATGTAAAAACTCTGTTCTGCCAAATGTTTTGTGTGCGTATACGGTGAACTCTCAGAGAAGACCCAGAGGCTTCGATGCCGGCTCAGATTTCCGGGCAGCATGTTTTGCTGAAAAGGGGTCAGCAACCCTTTCATCACGTGACAAGCCAATGGACAGAAAATACCGTCTGATCTTCACGACACGGTATCCGTGTAAATATCCGGGATATATCGATATATGTAGAAGTGTAGACACACGTGTCATACGAGACATTATGTAATTGTGAACATTGTATACTAATATATATACTTATATACACTGGTGGTATATAAACTGGTGACGTCAGTCAAAAATGTTGTAATTAGAACATGTGTTATTTAGATGGACTAACAGTGGTTCAGCCCGAATGCTACCCCATACATACATAACTTTTCCATTATTCAAGTATTTGCACCAATGTGTGTAAATATGACCCTGTCGAAAATTAATAGGAATTGTTTTTGGAAAACAGTACACCTATATCTTTGCTGCAGTCAATTAGCTGAGTTACAGGAGAGGTGCTGCTAGACGCTAGTAGACGCTAATCGTTTACCTATAGATAATTGGAATTACGGTACCAGTCGTTATCAGCAGCAGGTGTTCGGAATTACCTATAGGAATTTACATGCTGATATTCTGCGGAGTAGACAGATTAATAAACTCTCTGCATACAACTTTAAAGGGACTTGCGTTTATCTAAAATGGTACGACAAACATTATGGGACGATGCCACGGAACACGTTGCTTCTTCTGAGGGCCGATGGTGTTACGTTTGGTGGAGCCCAACTGGACAATCCATGACGATACCGGGACAACGATGGCAGTGGACGTGGCCATATATATAGACGCTTTGCAGTGATTATTGTGACTAACTTTTGTGCCGTAGCATTTACATTTACCGTGGATTAATAGCTTTCTTACCTTCTATGTGTAACTGGATTTATTTATGTGTTATACAGTGACTAATGGCACAAACATTGAATCTTACATGTTAGTCTAAGAACTTGATTAGAACTGTTAACATTTCATTATAACATTTCAAATTAAATATGGAAGGAATGTGTAACACTACCATACCTTTTAATAAGTAATAATACTATTTTAATAACAAGTAGTTAATAACAAGTAGTAGAAGTATATCACAGTTAATAGTAAATGACCATTATTCTACAATTTGGGATTTGCCTCTCAAATAGCAGATATTATATTAGCTTACTCAGGTATATGGTGAATAAATGTGTCGAAATCCAATGATATAATGGCACGTGCGTGCAGATATTTATTTGATTGTTTTTAGTAGCAGGAGAGAGTCTGTGAGAGACAGAGGTGGTTAGAGATTGTCTGAGAATGTAGAGATTTGATGAGTAACATCTTTTAGAATAAATATAAACACTATACGATCAGAAATGGGGTAGTTTTAAAGATTATTAAAACGTGTATTTAAAAGTCTGGACTTGTTAATTATTAATGCCCTGGTGACATAGAGTGATACACACTAATTAACGTGATTGTGTTCTAAAACATCTCAGTTTATAGATTCGTGCGTTTTACTTTAAGCTTAATTTGATGATATCTTGTAAACGAACTCAGAACAGAATTGTTATCAGACAAAACAGTTAAACGTTATGCATATTAACCATCATCAGTGGCTTCAGCTTTAACGACTAACCAGTGGTCATTGTCTCACAGACTAATGTTATTCTCAATGTCAGTGCCAAACATGTATACACATGTTAATGCAGATTGTAATAGTATAATTAAAGATAATACACTCTAAGGTGTAAATTTATTTATCATATATGTTGCAGTGTGAGAGTGTTATAAATTTATAATATTACACTAGTGGAATGAAATGCAAATGAATGCCGAATCATCGTTCGGTCTTTGTGCACTGGAACTGCCTCGTCGATGGCCGTAACATTTAAAATACAGAATGCCGGAAATGGAAGAGGTAGTTGCGTTGTTCTGTGTCATACGGAGAAAACCGAGTACACATTCGACGTCATTATACAAACATACCACGTCATCATACGACAACTACAATACTACGTGTTCCCTATCATTTATTTTTCTTTTAGTTATGTGATTAATATAATATCACATTCTCGCGTATTTAATATAATGGAATTTATTAAGCTCGTTGAATAATATTGATATAATGTTCGGCATAGCCTCGCACAATGTAATTTTATCCAACTCGTTTAATAAATTCAATATTAAACAGACACCCATATAAAACCCATCTATAACCAATGTTAAGGACATTACTATGTTAAAGTATACCTTGACCTTACCCTACCCGATTCTAAACGTAATACGTGTATTTATTGACCGGCATAACACACATACGCATCATGCAAAGTGTCAGTTAGCTAAACAATGACATTATAATATGTACTCGGTTTAAATATCTATACATGTCAGGTATATCGCCTTCTATCAGTTTTCTATCACCATATAATTTCGACCGATAGTGGAATTGACGTCTGCGTGGGTTTTATGTGAATTGAAACTGTTGTGAGGTATGCATGTCTGCTTAATGAATAGTTCAAAGCAGCAAAGATGACATGCACTTTGGACAGATTTTACCACGCTAAGGATAATTTCTTTATGCTAGTTCTTCCTTCTACCGGTTTTGTTGTCATTAAATGCCTCACAGTACAAGCAAAGTTACAAATATTGACATATGTTTTGATACAATGATGACGTTATCGCTCTCTCTATATATAACATAATGATCTGCGCTAGTCATAGGGCGTGCCTGAAATCTCAGTAACATCCGATAACTCGTCAGGTATAGATGGCAGTACTGTTTATGGATACTAGTAAGTGTTGGTATCCCCATGTACAGCTCTGGTCGCATATTTGTTTTGCATTGCTATGAAAGAGATGACATGTTCGGTATTCCACCAGATACATAGCCATATGTCATCAAAGCCTTTAATAACACGTCTCAGTATCTGGATGATATATTACACATTGACAACCCTTTCCTTTCTACTAAATAAAGATATACCCAAAAGAACTTCAACTTAATAAAGCTAATATTTCTGATAATATCGCATCTTTTCCCAAATTACATCTCTCAGTTGAAAATGGGGACTTAATAACAAAATGTGTGACAATAGTGACATTTTTTAATTATCGCTACATAGAAGGGGAGGTCCCAGAGCAACAGTTTTCGTGGGTATATGTTTCTCAACGTATTCGTTTTTCTAGACCTTGTAATCGATTTTGGGACTTTACTATTCCTAGCCTTTGTATAACCACAAGAGGTGTTCAACTTATAACGTAACACTTTTGTTTAAGATGTTATTATTATTCTGCGGAAGTGATTATCATGAAAAATGCGTGATTTAGTTATGTGAAACTGTCATTTACAACAAATACAATTACAAATAATCTCTAATTTCATGCGGTTAGTTCACTGCAAAATATTTTCCAATTTTAAATCTATATGTTTTTGTTGCCGTAGACTAGGAATATGATGAAGCCTACCAGCTGGCTTGCGGAACATCGGTGGTTCTACCCAGGTGCCCGCATGAAAATTACCCAGAGGGGCACCTGGGGTCTTCCTCCACTAGAGAAAGTTGGAAAGTCGCCATAGGACCAAAGCTGTTGGTGCGACTATAAAATCCAATTCAATTCAATTCTATTGCCGTAGAGTTTTACCTTAAACCAAATAATTACACTAAATGCATATCATAATAGTTTAAAACTGTCCTTGCATTTAAATATGATTGTATCCTTTATTTTAAACAAAAGTATAAATTTTGAATTAAAAGTTATTAAAATATTAAGAAATTGACAAATAATAGGACAATTTGCTCGTATTTTACCGATTATTTCATAAATGTAACAAAATTAGCATTTTATTCATATTTTGTACGACAAAAAAAAATTGTTCATTACGTGGTCCCGCCTTAATTCCATTAAAAGATGGGAAGGATTATATTAGCACGATTTTATAAAAGATATTACAACAATAAAACACGTTTAAAAACATGTTTACTGAAAAAATGATATAACTTGTCTAAAATTCCCTATTAAATGTTTTAATTTTACAATATGCAAACTATTTAAGCCGAATTTAAGATTTTATGTCATGCCCCAATCAATCCCGTTTTCGATTCCTGGAGAAGGGGTTGGATAGGGTATGGAAGTTAATACTCGGACCACGTAATGTATTGTTGCTGTATTATCACATACCATATATTTGGTCCAAAATATATTTTTTCATCATTATTGCAAATATGTGTGTTTTGCCGATAAATCTTTTTTATATAAAATTATGTCGAATTTCATGTTAATTTTTGGTGAAATCATGAAAACAGACAACGAGCAAAAAAATCATATTCAGACTACTATTACCTTAAACGACAATTTACAAGCATTTTCTTCTAATGCTTTTATTGATAGCGGCCAGAAGTTAGCATGATATTCGATATTCGACATTCGACATTCGATATTCAAGTTGAATATCGAAAAACAAAAAACTCGAGATTCATTATTAAACAAAAAATAACTGAATATCGAAAAACAAAAAACTCGAGATTCGTTATTCAACAAAAAAAAGCTGAATATCGAATAACAAAAAACTCGAGATTCGTTATTCAACAAAAAATAACTGAATATCGAAAAACAAAAAACTCGAGATTCGTTATTCAACAAAAAAAATCTGAATATCGAAAAACCAAAAACTCGAGATTAGTTATTCAACAAAACAAATCTGAATATCGAAAAACAATAAAACTCGAGAATCGTTATTCAACAAATAAAATCTGAATATCGAAAAACAAAAAACTCGAGATTCGTTATTCAACAAAAAGAAACTTAATGTCGAAAAACAAAAAAATTGATTATCGAAAAACAAAAAAACTCGAGATTCGTTATTCAAAAAATGAGTTTTGAATGTCGAAAAACAAAAACAAATCGAGATTCGTTATTCAAAAAAAAAAATTTGAATGTCGAAAAACAAAAAAATCGAGATTCGTTATTCAACAAATAAAATTTTTGAATATCAAAAAAAAAAATCGAGATTCGTTATTCAACAAAAAATATCGAAAAAAAATTAGTCGAGATTCGTTATTCAAAAAATAAATTTGGAATGTCGAAAAAAAAAAAAACTCGAGATTCGATATTCAACAAATAATTTTTTGAATATCGAAAACCAAAAAACTCGAGATTCGTTATTGAACAAAAAATTTGAATATCGAAAAACAAAAAGCTCGAGATTTGTTATTCAAAAAATAAAGTTTGAATGTCAAAAAAAAAAACACTCGAGATTCGTTATTCAACCGAAAAAACTTGAATATCAAAAAACGAAAAGATCGAGATTCGTTATTCAACAAATAGTTTTTATACCGAAAAACATAAAACTCGAGATTCGTTATTCAACAAATAAGTTTTGAATGTCAAAAAACTCGAGATTCCTTATTCAAAAAATAGGTTTTGAATATCGAAAAGCAAAAAAACTCTATATTCGTTATTCATCCGGAATCATTCCGTATGTGAGATTTGGTCAAACGTTTTCTGAGAAGTTATTTACACTTAAAGTCTACGATGGACGAAAAGCGGACGAAAAGTGACCCCAATCGTTTATTTCAACCCTGAGCCGGCCATCGGCTCAAGTGAACTAAAAATATTCAATACCTCGCCCTGAGGATGTCTCTGCCACCAATGAAGTATATATGAGCCATTTTCAAACAAACTAAACTGAGGTAATCAGAAAAAAAGTTTACTCTTGTTAAATCACCTATCAAGGTTATGTTTAAGCGAAAACAAAACACACGGAAAATATGACTTTCACCTTGGTTATACTGGTGTTAAGTAATGTCTACTAATGACAACAAAACATATGACCAAATATCAAAGAAATGAGGCATTCACAAGAAAACTGAGGATCAGTTATCTAACCAGGGCTAAGTTTTGTGACAATCACGCAAAAGATTACCATGACCTTGGTAGTATTGGTGTTAGGTGATGAGCACTGATGCCAACAATGCATATGATTAACCATCAAACAAAGAAAGGCGGCACTCAGAAAACGTTAATTGAAGTTATAAACAAGGTTACGTTACCTAACCAAGTTTAAGTTTTATGAATATCAATCAAAATATGACCTAGGCCTTGGTAAAGTTAGCGTTAAGTGCTGTCCATCAATACCAACAATATGTATGACCAACTATCAAGCAACGTGAGACATTCAGAAAAAAATAATTAGAGTTAAGATACCTAAGATTAATGAACGTGAAGTTGGCAGTAGCAGTTGCAGCAGTAGCAGTAGCCAGCAGTAGCAGTAGCTACTGCCAGCAGTAGCAGCAGTAGCAGCAGTGTAATCAATAGACATCGTAAGTATGTTTTCTTTGCACAAGTATGTTGTTTCTACTTCCCACCATCATGTTTAACAGACAACCCATTTCAAAACCATCCTATGTTTGCTATTGCTATTGCTACTGCTACTGCTACTGCTAACTACTGCCAGCAGTAGCTGCAGTGGAGTCAATAGTCATCGTAATTATGTTTACTTTCCGTAAGTACCCACCATCATGTTTAATAGACAACCACTTTCGCAACCATCATATGTTTGCTACTGCTACTGCTAACTACTGCCAGCAGTAACAGCAGTAGCAGTAGGTTGTAGAGCACTATCTCAATAGATATACTCATCGCAAGAATATTTTCTTTGCGCAAGTATGTTGTTTCTACTTTCCCACCATCATAACCTTTTCGCAACCAGCATATGTTTTGTTCTCTATCGTTATACATGTAACTATAACAGTAATGGCAATAGCTACTACTAGTATTAGCAGCGGTAGCAGTAGCTACAGCTAGCATTTGAACAGCAGTAGCAGTAGCTATTGTTAGCGTAACAACAATAACAGTTGGTCTTAGTAGCAGTTAGTTTCTCTTTTTAGCCTTCAAGTTGTATACACAACCCTCAGCAGTAGCAGCTGTAACAGCAGTAGAAGTATCTAACCAAGGCACAGACGTAAATAAAGTGTCAGGACGCTGGGCACACGTACGGCGAAGATAAAGCAGTAGCTAGCAGAACCTAGCAGTAGCTAGCAGTAGCAGCGGTAGATCAATAGCAGCAGTAGCAACAGTAGTTTATACTTTTATTTTTAACCATCACGTTTTATAGAAAAGCCCTTTCGCAACCATCATATGTTTATACAGCTTCGCCAAATAATATCATTTCTACCGTTACTGATTTAACATTTCAGATACTGCTAGTAGTAGAAGTAACAGTAACAGCAGTAGCAGTATCTACTGCTAGCAGTAGCAGTAGTAGCAGTATTAACTGCTGGCAGTAGCATCAGTAGGACAGTAGCAGCGGTAGAAGCAGTAGCATCACCATCTCAATAGGTATTCTCATCTCGCAAGTATATATTTTTCTTTCTACGTTCACTTGTTTAACCATCATGACCGCTTCGCCAATATGAAGTATATATATTTGTTTCCCTACCGTTAATGCTGTGACGTTTTAGTTACTGCTAGCGGTAGGAGCAGTAGCAGTAGCTACTACTAGTACTATCAGCAGCAGTAGCAGTATATCCTGCTAGCAGTAAATGCAGTAGAGCAGTAGAAGCACTACCATCAACATAGATTGTTGTTTCTACTTTTCATTTTTAACCATTATGTTTTATAGATAACCTCTTTCGCACTTCGTTCTAAACCGTTACAGTTGCAACTTATTAAACAAAATAGGTCTGTTGTCGGATAACGAGTGTCGCCGGCGGGAAGATCAACCTCATAGACATGCGGTCTCACGGATTTTAAAAGCCTTATGGCCAACCTACTAATATCACCCCACTTGAGATTGTTTATCGCAGTTTTTGTTCTACTGCTGTATTACTGAAGTATGTACACCCGTACATTTAAACATGCATTTCCTGTCGGATTACGGGTGTTGCCGGCGGAAAATTCAATATCAAATATACGTGGTCTCAGCGATTTCTTAAAGCATGATGGCCGACCTACTAAAATCGACCTATTTGAAATTCTTTATCAACGTTTAAGTTCTACTGCTGTGTTACTGAAATTTGCACTGAAATAGACTCGAAATGGCGTTTTTGTCGGGTTTCGGGTGTTGCCAGCGGGCAGATCAACCACATAGCACGCGGGCTCAGCAGTTTTTAAAGCCTTTTGGTTGTACTACTAAAATCACACCACTTGAGACCGATGATCACAATTTTGGTTCTACTGCTGTATGATTGAAATTTCGAAAGTAGTAAAAAAGACGTCTGGTCGTCGGATAACGAGTGTTGCCGGCGGGACGATCAACATCATAGACATGCAGTATCACTGGATTTTAAAAGCCTGATGGTCAGCCTACTAATACCATCCCACTTAAGACTGTTTATCGCAGTTTTTGTTCTTTTGCTGTAGTACTGACCTCTGTACTCCGGTACACTTGAACATGCGTTTTTTGTCGGATTACGTGTGTTGCCGACGAAAAGGTCGTCGGATAACGAGTGTTGCCGGCGGGACGATCAACATCATAGACATGCAGTTTCACTGGATTTTGAAAGCCTGATGGCCAACCTACTAATACCACCCCACTTGAGTTTGTTTATCTCAGTTTTTGTTCTACTGCTGTAGTACTGAAGTGTGTACTGAATTGAAAATAAAACATAAAGACCGTTAATAGAGAAGTTTCACGTGGAACTATTCTAGATTACTATAGTTTCGCGTGTACTTCTAAAATTAAAAAAACAACGTTTTATTGAGTGAATAAAAACAGTTACCATGTAAACACAAAGTCCGTGAGACAGCATGCCTACGAGCTTGATCTTCCCGCCGACGACACTCGTTATCCGACAACAGACTATTTTGTTTAATAGTTTCAACTGTAACGGTAGAGAACGAAGTGCGAAAGCGGTTGTCTATAAAACATGATGGTTAAAAATGGAAAGTAGAAACAACAATAGATGTTGATGGTAGTGCTTCTACTGCTCTACTGCAATATATACTGCTACTGCTGCTGATACTACTAGTTGTAGCTACTGCTACTACTCCTACCGCAAGCAGTAACTAAGAAGTCACAAAATTAACGGTAGGGAAACAAATATATAAACATCATATTGGCGAAGCGGTTGTGTTTTAAAACATGATGGTTAAAAAAGTGAACGTAGAAAGAAAAAGAAATACTTGCGAGATAAGAATACCTATTGAGATGGTGATGCTACTGCTTCTACCGCTGCTACTGTCCTACTGATGCTACTGCCAGCAGTTACTACTGCTACTGCTAGCAGTAGATACTGCTACTGCTGTTACTGTTATTTCTACTACTAGCAGTATCTGAATTGTTACAGCAATAACGATAGAAAACCCAACATATAAACCATGATATTATTTGGCGAAGCAGTGTAAACATATGATGGTTGCGAAAGGGTTTTTCTATAAAACGTGATGGTTAAAACTAAAAGTAGAAACTACTGTTGCTACTGCTGCTATTGCTCTACCGCTGCTACTGATAGCTACTGCTAGCTACTGCTATATCTTCACCGTACGTGCGCCCAGCGCCCTGACACTTTCTTTATGTCTGTGCCTTGGTTAGATATTGCTACTGCTGTTACTGCTGCTACTGCTGAGGGTTGTGTATAAAACTTGAAGGTTAAAAAGAGAAACTAACTGCTACTATGACCAACTGCTACTGTTGTTACGCTAACAATAGCTACTGCTACTGCTGCAAATGCTAGCTGTAGCTACTTCTACTGCTGCTAATGCTAGTAGTAGCTATTGCCACTGTTATTGCTCCTACTTCTAGCAGTAGCTGAAAAGTAACAACTACATGTATAACGATAGAGAACAAAACATTTAAGCCATGATATTATTGGGCGTAGCGGTTGTGTAAACATATGCTGGTTGCGAAAGGGGTATGATGGTGGGAAAGTAGAAACAACATACGTGCGCAAAGAAAATATTCATGCGATGAGTATATCTATTATGATGATGCTCTGCAACCTACTGCTACTGCTGCTACTGCTGCTACTGCATATGATGGTTGCGAAAGGGGTTGTCTGTTAAACATGATGGTGGGAAAGTAGAAACAACATACTTGCGCAAAGAAAACAATTACGATGACTATTGACTCTACTGCAGCTACTGCTGGCAGTAGTTAGCGGTAGCAGTAGCAGTAGCAATAGCAGTAGCAAACATATGATGGATGCGAAATGGGTTGTCTGTTAAACATGATGTTGGGAAGTAGAAACAACATACTTGCGCGAAGAAGACATATTTACGATGACTATTGATTCTACTACTGCTACTTCTGCTACTGCTGGCAGTAGCTACTGCTACTGATGCAACTGCTACTGCCAACTTCACGTTCATTAATCTTAGGTATCTTAACTAGAATAAAACATTTCTGAATGTCTCATGTTGCTTGATAGTTGGTCATACGTATTGTTGGTTTTGATGGACAGCACTTCACGCTAACTTTACCAAGGTCTATGTCATATTTTGATTTATATTCATAAAACTTAAACTTGGTTAGGTAACGTAACCTTGTTTATAACTTCCATTAACTTTTTCTTAGTGCCGCCTTTCTTTGTTTGATAGTTAATCATATGCATTGTTAGTTTCTTTGATAATGGCTCATATGTATTGTCATTGGTGGCAGAGACATCCTCAGGTCGAGGTCTTGAAGAATTTTAGTTCACTTGAGCCGATGGCCCAGATAACTTCTCAGAAAACGTTTGACCAAATCTCACATACGGAATGATTCCGGATGAATTACGAATATCGAGTTTTTTGTTTTTCCGATATTCAAAATGTTGTTGTTGAATAACAAATCTAGAGTTTTTTGTTTTTCGATATAAAAAAAGCTATTTGTTGAATAACGAATATCGATCTTTTCGTTTTTTGATATTTATTTTTTTTTGGTTGAATAACGAATGTCGATTTTTTTTGTTTTTCGACGTTCAAAACTTATTTGTTGAATAACGGATCTCGAGTTTTTTGTTTTTCGATATAAAAACCTATTTGTTGAATAACGAATCTCGATCTTTTTGTTTTTTGATATTCAAATTTTTTTGGTTGAATAACGAATCTCGAGTTTTTTGTTTTTCGATATTCAGATTTTAATGTTGAATAACGAATCTCGAGTTTTTTGTTTTTCGATATTCAGATTTTTTTTCTTGAATGACGAATGTCGAGTTTTTGTTTTTCGATATTCATTTTTTTTTTTTTTGTAGAATAAGAATTTTCGAGTTTTTTGTGTTTCGATATTTAGATTTTTTTTGTTAAATAACGAATCTCGAGTTTTTTGTTTTTCGATATTCAGATTTGTTTTGTTGAATAACGAATCTCGAGTGTTTTGTTTTCCGATATTCAGTTTATTTTTATTGAATAAAGAATCTCGAGTTTTTTGTTTTTAGGATTTTTTGTGTTGAATAACGAATCTCAAGTTTTTTGTTTTTCGATATTCATTTTTTTTTTGTTGATAACGAATCTCGAGGTTTTTGTTTTTCGATATTCAACTTGAATATCGAATGTCGAATACCGAATATCATGCTAACTTCAGTGCGTCTTTATTGCTTTTGCTGTTTATAACTGAAAATGTTTGCTTCAAAACATCATTATCTATCCTTTTCAAAAAAAATACGGATGCCGAAAAATTCGGAAGCACATATTTACTAGTTTATGTCATATTGTTTCATATCGAAAGAATCATTAGACTTGATATTAAAATGAACATATTCAGCGAGAATATCAAGATATTTGGTTAAGTTACAAATACATTGTCGATATCAGGTGTGGTCGCTGGCTCCTTTGATAGCTTTTTGAGAGATGTTTGCCAACTCAGCCTCGTTCTGGAAACTGTTATGAATATTCATTTAGGCAATATTAAGAAGGGTCTATTATCCAAAGCCTCATCACTAAACTTTCCCTCTCTAAGAAGGTCAAGAATGTAGCCAATATTTGCACTCATATTTTTACTTTAGGTTTTATTTTTAGTTCAGGTTATATTTCTTTAAGTCACTTAAAGTAAACATATGCATAGTAATAAAGATGGAGAGAAGTAAATGCATATTCATGACCGTTGGTTTTCATGGGACTTGTAAATACAAGCCTGTTAGAAATTCAGACTATTGTAAACATCATATATATAAAATAAAAAATAAAGTAATCATGTCAAACCCTGTCTAAACTATGGTAAAGGGACTTACGCTAAATATCAGATATGTGTTCCATGCGGAGCATCAAAGATTTGATTACTTGACCGATATAATGAGATGAAAAAACAGATAAGGATTAAACAGATAAGGGTTAAACAAACAGAAATAAGCGAGACTGAAAAAAACAGGCCAATAGAACAGGGACGAACAGAAGCCATGAACACTATACAAAATGTCTATAAGGTGTATAGTATATTGCTTTAGTAATGTTTATAGTCATGATCGACCGCCCTCATACCAAGAAATCGAAATTTAGGTATATAATAAAAAATAACAGGTCGTGTCAAACCGGTTGAGAAAAATAGACGATGTTTTTATTCACTCATGTGGTATTAAATATTTCGTCTGGCGAGGGCAGCTGCCCCTTAGCCTGTGACAGGTTATCGGGTGGCCCAGTGGTGGTCCAGTGGTGGTCCAGTGGTCTAGTGGTCCAGTGGTGGCCTAGTGGTTTAATGGTCTAGTGGTCCAATGTGGTCTAGTGTGGTCCAGTGGTTTAGTGGTCTAGTAGTCCAGTGGTCTAGTGTGGTCCAGTGTGGTCCAGTGTGGTCCAGTTGTCTGGTGGCCTAGTGTGGTCCAGTGGTCTAGTGGTGCAGTGTGGTCCAGAATGAATACCGTTAATATGTATCGTGACCAGAAAGCATTATATACATCTACTACATGTAATCATGGATAATATCAACATCTAGCTAACGTCAGTAATGTCCTCCGGGTCAATATCGGCATCTTGAGTCAGTTCTGTCCTCGTAGACAATATCAACAGTTAGCGTTGGTATTCCCCACAGGGATAATATACACATTTCCTCAGATTTAATGTCAGTACAGGCCTCGGGGTCTATCAATAGCTGCATGCAGCATCAGTACTCTTTACAGGGACGACAATACAACAATGTACGGCGGTACAACTTTAAGGGAGAGCTACTTTAGCAAACGACAGTAATGTTCTCATGGGAAATATCCGCACGTAGAGTAGGTATTGTCTTCGGAGAAAAATACCAACAGCTAGCGTCATTACACACCTCCTGAACTAGGTCAACAGCTAGAGTAAGTATAGAGACTTATCCCATGAGAAGTCTGTTAGATCTGTTTGAGAATAATTCTAATGACAAATATTGGTATGACAATCAGTGTGTTCCTAATTTGGTTACCCGATTATATTCGTTCATTTAGTTTAAGAAAACTTATTATAATATACCCCATTTCCGCTTTTTATTATTCAAAGGGAAATAAACGTGATTGCCTTGTATACATTTATATTTTCTTCAGTTATGAAATTTGTAAAGAAGCATGTTCATAGGGGTCGTTAAGATGAATGTGAAAAAGATATTCATCTGAAGACGGAGTAGTAATTTAAAAATAAAAATAAATTCAATAAAAACATTCATAAAAACGGATCCATTAGCAGCAAATAACACACGTAAGAGAGAAAAGTAGCATACTTGGTTTTGTTGAGGCTGTTAATGAAAGATAAAACACGTATATGGTGCATCACCTATCACGCCCCCTAAGCGGTATTCTACTTTTAAGTAATACAAACTGGACTATTATAGTTTGCATGTAGCAGTATGTTAATCCTCTACTACCGTCGCTTCTCACCGCTGCGGGTTCGAGTCTCATTGGGAGCTCGACTTGTAAGTGAGGAAGTGTCGATTCTTACGGATTGTGGGAGGTGTACAGTACTGGTTCTACCCAGGAAAAGTGGTTGGTCTGCCTCCACCACAAAAAATCGACCGTCATATATAATCTTACATGTGTTGAAAATGACGTAAAACACCATACAAACACAAATCATATCCTGTAGTGTTTCGTTTCGATTAAATGACAACAGAAGAAGGCACAGTCAGTTCAAGCTAAGAAAAGAGTGATATACACTTTGCCGTTATAGTATAATACAATTCATGGGTTTAATATGGTACAGCTACTTTAAATGCACTGCCTGGGTAATTGTCACATGTGTTGTGCTTCAATATGTAATTAAACTTGATATTGTAGGTCGGAAAAAAACGGGTCTGTATCCGTAAATAACGTTTTATCCTCAAAATGATAACATCTAGAACGACTGTCATTTAACGGGTGCATAATATCTACCCTTTTACCTTTCTATGAGCAAAATATATTACAAAATAAATGTTTTATTATAGTAGGTCAAGGTGTAAATAGTGAAAGAAACTCTAAATCAACAATTTAATGAATGATAAAGGTGCATTTTCAAGGTTTACCAATATCTAATATTAAATACAAACAAATCAAAACATGTCATCAAAATGCACAACGTTATGAACGAAATATGAAAACAATTTTTTTCATAAATGATATAGTCCTCTCTATATAAAAGCTCGGTAGAAATTTTAAACCGGCCCGGTAAACAGAGAAAGCTGCACTGTATAAAAGAGCATTACGCATGCTACATGCGTTTGTCTTAATAAAGGAATATGAGGCAATCTTGATTTATTTTTAACTCTCGGTGATTGATTTAGACTACCACATATTAATAAGCATTTGCCATATCCATTTCCTTGTAAATAACGGTTCATATTAATGTTTAGGCTCATTCATTATGGTTAGGCCCTTTGGAATAGAAAACATCATTATTTTGTCAATTTTAAGTGGCACCCCTAGACCCAACACAATGCCTGATAAACCCTCTTTAAAGTGTAAACTTACTCATCATATGAATTTCGATATAAATACAAAGAAAATGTATACTTCAAACGCATCGTTTCCTTAAACTCGATGAAGCATATGTTTCCCTATGCACGTGCACATTTTATATGTAACTGAAGCACAAGGTGATGGTTTTAATTTGCATTTTGATTGACCAAAGCTACTCCTTCAGAACGTACTCCACAGAACGTCTCTAGTCTCTAGTTTAACATGAAACTCTTTTAACGTGGGTTGTAGGGTAAGGATGTCAGCCACGTGTCATTTATTATTAGCGAACGTGATACAAAACAGTTTACAAGGACATCCAAGACATCCACAACTACAGTGAAGAGAGTGATCAAGACCGAATTAGCTTTCATAGAAAACAGTACAGGGATAGTATAACGTACTTAATGACACAGTTTGGATACAAGGTTTAACATAAAATGTTTATACCTATCGTAGAGCCGACAACTATAGTATTGAGGAGGTTTTGGGTTATATTTTGGGACTGCCAGAATCAGAGCCAGGCCATCGGAACCTTAATCAGACCGGTTAATATACATACATTCATATATTCAAAAAGATATATGCGTGTCACAATGATTGAAGGATATATGAATAGAAATATCATAACTTATAAAGGAAAGAACAGACTAGTAGATAGACGAACGATCACAAACTGTTTAATAAATAACTTGTTAGAAATATGAAGTTAAACGTTTATTGTAAATACAAACGGGTGTAAACTGATAGGCATCGACGGACGCACTGAAGATACAACAAGTACGCACGCTCAATATAAAAGGGCCTACAGGACATACATACATAAACAGACAGACACAGACAGGAGGACGTACATACATCAAGTCAGACGGAAAATATAAATGTTAACATAAAGTATATTACCAATTTTAAATAAACAATGTATGGTAACTATGGAGGAACGTAAACAGATGTTATATAGAGACGGACCAACAACTCAGACGAAAATGAGAATAAAAAAAAACACCTACAGATAGACAGGCGGGAGACCTGACATAGAGGCAACATAGCTGATATAAAGAAAATATTGTATGTTTCGTCCTTTCGAATTTCCGTCCTCACACTGTCAGTTTGTCTTCGTACAGAGATTTCCACGTTTACCTTAATAGGGCGAAATAGTAGCAGGCCCAGAAGTCGAAGTTAGAAGTAAAAGTTCTGTACCGATATTTGCATGACAATGACCTGTTTTTTTTTCTAGGAATGCATGCACTTTATTTTTATTTGGAATGGTCAGTACATGTGTAAGCATTTTCCTCATTACATTAATTTTCCCCCAATAACTTGTTTAGATGACTTGCTTTTCGGAAAAAACTGTTAAGTTGTTTAAGTTGGTTAGCTTCCTGCATTCGTGGAAGACCATGGTGGTCATCACCATTTAAAGTAACGTCACCGAATTTTATTTCGCAAAAATCTATAAATGGATTGTAAACAACCAATGTAAGGAATATTAATATATACTGCGCAGTAGGGTTTTTTCAAGGAGAAGGACAAATTTAAACGAAATTGCTGCATTTTTATTATCACGCTAATGTAAGGAAAATACAAAATAAATCACAGATTTTAAATACATAAATTTGATCGGCAACAACAACTACGCGTATAAAAGACCTTGAAGATATATTGTAACTAAGTTTCATTGACAGCCGACACTTTATTTAGGTGCACTCAAACCCGCATTAAGATACCAATACATTCAACCGCAACATTGGTCTCTTAACACATGTTGTATCTTAAGGGGGAATTGACCTACTCAAATATTTAAGAGAACGCATATGAACTATATATATTTTTAAATTTGAAGATATTTGCGATTTGAATTTGAATTATTTTTTTGTCCTCATGTGAACAAGATTTTAATAATAACGTCACAAATATGGCTATGTTTGACGTGTCTCATAAAAGTCGCGTTGCACTCAATTGTCAACTTTTTTAGCATCACAGAGTGTTAGTTTAGTCACATACAATTATATTTTATTTCACACTGTTAGTCTTGACGAGACCTTTCATCTTATATATAAATTATATCATTTAAATTAGGCTGTAAACTTTTATTTATAGAATTTCCTATGTCTTTCGCTGCTTGTTTACGAAGGAATTTTAAGGAAAAAAAATGTTAAAGCCATTTATCTTTATCTTTTAAATGGCTTGATAAAAAACTGCACAATTTTAGTATTTTTTAGACAATGTAATTTCCTGTCGGAATTTAAAATTAAATTTGCTGGTCATCGGAATATTTGTTTCAGAATACTTCTTTTATTGAACCCAAACCCCTTCGAAAAGTTGACGTCGTGTCATTAACATAACGACGTCAACGGTATTGATATTAAAGGTATATTGTACATGTTGGTGATATATCAATAATTATTTTTAAATAATCAGCTGTCCATAGTAATATTGATAGTAACCTGCTAGACGGAATGTACATCCTATTCAACATAAATTGTTGGCGGGTTGGTAGGGTGTTCCAACAGTCAGCTTCGCATGAAGTGAAGCCCTGCACATTATAGTACACATATCGTAGTAAACTTCTCGAAACGAAGCCCCACGGGTCTTCAAACAATTTCTTGTTTTACAACATTATGATAAAAAGTTTAATAACATAGCGAAATGGTATAGTAAAACCCAAAATAATGCCGAGATCAGCGAGGATATATCAAGCTAAGTGTCCCGCGTGAAGACATAGTTTTACATATTTATATTTTAAAGAAACTATCGGCCAAATAATTGCAAAATTATACTACAAAACCGTTTATCAACTCTATCCAGGTATTCAGGTCATATAATAATGTATATGTATCAATTAAAAGTATAGGTTTATTCACGGGTTCTTACAATAATTGTGTTATTGAATATGCGTAAATGAAGTATGACTTGGTAACTATTAATTTGACGCTCCAGTTTCGGGGTTTGGTATGGCTGGTTAAAACTATTTATAGTGTGTCTATATAGTTGGGATTCAACAATATGTAAGATGTATATATATAGTTTTAAAGACACCAGTTTATTGGGTCAAAAATGATTTTTACACTCGATATATTTGGTCCTTACCTTGCTATTGGGTCCTCAATCTGCCTATTGGGTCTTGTCCCAATTATTCAACGACCCAATAATATATGCATGTTTAACAGAACTACATTTACCTTATTAGGTCTCTCGCACATAACTTATTTTACACGTTTATTGGGCCCCTGAGTAGGGGTTATATCTCCTTGACAGTTTGCTAAGCTTGTATATATACTGTTTATCCAATCAGAGTTCAGGACCCAATACATTGGGAAATTCACTATGATCCAATAAACTAGTTATGCGGTATATATATATATATATTTTTTAACAAGACCCAGCACAAATGTTGGGTCAGACCCAGTATTATGGTTTGAGAATAAAAGGCGTTAACAGTTGAATTACTCGTTAAGTTACGACTATATAGGTGTACTTAATTCATTAAAAAATACCAAACACGTATATACACACTATTTCAGGATGGTCCTAATAAATGTGTTCAAATTGAGAGACCCAGTATCCTGGTGACTTTAAGTATATATATATATGTATGGGGAGAAATATTTGTGAACTACCAAGGACAGACAACCTTCGGACGAACTACGGAAGGGCGCCTAGTTATGACGAGATACACAGAAATCAAGCGTATATATTCACTCCTTAAAAAAAGGTAGCTGCAACACACGTTGATAAACTGTATCTCTACATCATAACACACTCGTCTGAAGGCACAATTAACATATAGACGCATACATACATACAATTATAGCTCATATGAGTGGGCCACATTTAAGCGTTCAACCAAACACAGCTATATTGAGACAGTGACAATGAAAGGTGAAAATCTGGGGATACTGTGAATTCAGGTATATATAATAAAGGAACAGAATTTGAACTCACTACGGCAACTTTCGAAATTGGGATCTCGTAAGAGATTCATGTTCACAAGGCAGAATTATATATGGGGAGAAATATTTGTGAACTACCAAGGACAGACAACCTTCGGACGAACTACGGCAGGGCGCCTAGCTATGACGAGATACACAGAAATCAATCGTATATATTCACTCCTTAAAAAAAGGTAGCTGCAACACACGTTGATAAACTGTATCTCTACATCATAACACACTCGTCTGAAGGCATAATTAACATATAGACGCATACATACATACAATTATAGCTCATATGAGTGGGCCACATTTAAGCGTTCAACCACACACAGCTATATTGAGACAGTGACAATGAAAGGTGCCGGATCTGGGGATACTGTGAGTTCAGGTATATATAATAAAGAAAGAGAATTTGAACTCACTACGGCAACTTTCGAAATTGGGATCTCGTAAGAGATTCATGTTCACAAGGCAGAATTATATATGGGGAGAAATATTTGTGAACTACCAAGAACAGACAACCTTCGGACGAACTACGGCAGGGCGCCTAGCTATGACGAGATACACAGAAATCAAGCGTATATATTCACTCCTTAAAAAAAGGTAGCTGCAACACACGTTGATAAACTGTATCTCTACATCATAACACACTCGTCTGAAGGCACAATTAACATATAGACGCATACATACATACAATTATAGCTCATATGATAGGGCCACATTTAAGCGTTCAACCAAACACAGCTATATTGAGACAGTGACAATGAAAGGTGCCGGATCTGGGGATACTGTGAATTCAAGTATATATAATAAAGGAAGAGAATTTGAACACACTACGGCAACTTTCGAAATTGGGATCTCGTAAGAGATTCATGTTCACAAGGCAGAATTATATATGGGGAGAAATATTTGTGAACTACCAAGGACAGACAACCTTCGGACGAACTACGGCAGGGCGCCTAGCTATGACGAGATACACAGAAATCAAGCGTATATATTCACTCCTTAAAAAAGGTAGCTGCAACACACGTTGATAAACTGTATCTCTACATCTCTACACTGTCCATATGCATTTCTTTTTACATATTTGACTGTGTAATGTGATAGAAAAAGATCTTAAACTCGTCCCTATTTCATATAAGATTTATGAAAAACAAAAGGGTCATTAAAATTAAAACAGTTTTTTTTTTTTTTTTTTTTTTTTTTTTTTCAGCTAACAATAATGGTAAGCCCATTTATTTTCCCCGTCCATGAGTGTGTTGTAGGTCGGGGAACCATCCCACCGCACACTTTACAAATATAAATATATACCTATTTTTCAACACACTCATTCCAGACAAATACTTTCATTCAATAGGTAAACAAAACAACAGGTTACTGTCTTATAATATGTTGAAATCTACCTTATCTAGTTTACTTTATATTTAAAAAGAAGATAATAAATCACTTTAATTATTTTGGTTTGTTATATCTCTCTAATATAGAGAAAAAAAATGTGTACTTCCACATGATAGCTTCCCATATCATGAGAGAGAAAAAAAAGTGTGTGGGGGGGGGGGGGGGGGGGGGGGGAGTTGCACGCATGTGTAAAGTTTGACCAGGTAAAAATATGAGGTTAACAATTTTTTGAAGTATGAACAGTTCTCAAGTAAAAATCTCCATAATTTGCATTATCCTCTCTGTGATTTAAATAATACAAAAATATTTGACCATTGACCAGTGTTCCTCAAACATGTTCAGTTCATTGTTCTTAAGAGCTATTTTTTGATTAATTTCATACCTAAATGTTAAGCTTTTCTGTAAGTTATCAAATGATAGACATCTGCTTCTGTATATATATCGCTTTAATTCCAGTATTAAGATGTTTTTTCCACAGGACTGAAAGTTTTTGACACCAAAAATCAAAGTTGTTTCATTCAAGTCTATATGTACATGTTTTATTCTTAGTAATTTGTTGATTTCAAAGATTATATTTTGTGTTTCTTGACATTCCTAGAAGATATGTACAATGGTTTCAGTTTCTCTGTTACAGAAGGTGCATAGAGCATTGTTTTTTATCTTTATTTTTGTTAGGTAAGAATTTGTTGCCAAGATTCTATGCAGTATTCTTCTTTGAAGCCATTGTAGATATGTGTCTTTTGTTGTTTCAAATGGTAAACTGTAGACAATTTCCCATTCATTTTCATTCATATTATAAATGTCATTCCATTTTTTTTGGCTGGTTGGTTTGTCTGAGTTATAATTTAAGATTTTGTAAAAATGACTTGCTCCTTTGCAATGTTTTGTAATATAACTTAAATATATTGGTGTAAATGGGGCAATACATTTTGTTGTTTTCACTTCCATGTTGACATTTTTATTCTGATAATTTTTAATTGCAATACAAATACCTTGGTGATGCAGGAAATTTACTTTAAAATTGATTTTTTCTTTAAAATCATCAATTGAAAGCAACTTTCCATTATCATTCACTATATCGTTAACATACCGTATTCCCTTGTTAAACCAGGATGCCATAAAAACACTTTGCTTGCCTAATAAAATGTTGTGGTTATAGAAAAGCGGCATTTTAAAAAAATCTTTAAATGAGTTTATGTTACATTTATTTATCATTTCAACATATGATTTTAAAACATCTTTTCAAAAGTTAGTTTTAATTGATGATGCTATTTTTTCTGGATAATGTTTCCCACATGAATACAGTTTAATTTTATCAAAATAGCAGTCACATATGTTTTGCCAAGTACCATCACTTATTATAATTCTTCTAATCCATGTTATTTTAAGTCCTGTTATAAAGGATTGAAGATTTACCATATTTAATCCTCCCTCTGAGTACTGTTTGACAATAACTGTACTTTTAATTTTTGCATGTCCTTGCCACAGGAAATCATATAGTACATTGTTAATCTCTTTTACAGTATTAATATCTGGGTTAGGAAGGGATATGAAAAGGTGGTTAAAAGCTGGTATTAACAATGTTTTAATAACAGTAATTCTTCCCAGTGGTGTTAACTGACGTTTTTTCCAGTGTATTATCGATTTCTTTAGCTTTTCAACCTTTTGCTTATAATTCAAATACATCATTTTTTCAAGGTCAATATGGAAGTTTAAACCTAATAATTTAAAAGAGGTTGTACCCCATGAAAGTTTCCATTTTGTTTTTATCGACTTTGTTCTATATTTCATTGAACCTATCCAAATAACTTCAGTTTTATCAAAATTAACTTTCAGCCCAGAATATTTGGTAAATTGCTCTCATTCATTTAATGTTTTGTTTAACGATGTATCGGATCCGTCCAGTAGTATCGAAGTATCATCAGCAAATTGAGACAGTTTGTACTCTGTATTTCCTATTTTTATACTTTTTTTTTTATATTATTTTTTAATTTTATTGTCAATATTTGTGTACAGAGGATAAAAATATAAGGTGATAAGGGATCGCCTTGACGGCAACCGCGGCCAATATTGAGGGGTGAAGATAAAAAACCATTTTGTTGTACCATAGATTGTGCGTCGTTATAAAACGTTTTTATCCAATTTTGTATTGATGGACCAAATTTGAAAAATTGTAAAGCCTTTGAGATAAAGTTCCAAGATAAGGTGTCGAAGGCTTTTTCAAAAGCAACCAGAAGGATGAGTCCTGGTATACTCTTTTCTTCTACCAATTGCATTATATCATAAAGTAATCTTGTATTTTCTCCCATGTATCTCCCTTTTATAAATCCAGTTTGGTCATTATCAATTAATTTACTTAGTACTGATTTAATTCGTTTTGCTATAGAGCCTGATGCTATTTTATATACAGTATTTAATAAAGTAATAGGGCGCCAATTTTTTAGGAATTGTCGAGGCTTATTTTCTTTAGGGATGCAGGTTATAATGCCTTGTCTTTGTGTTATTGACATTAGGCCACTATCAGAGCCACAATTTATTGATCTTACCACAAAATGTCCTATTTTTTTCCAGAAGACTTTAAAAAAAATTGCCGAATATCCATCACTCCCAGGACTACGGTCATTTACCATATTTCTTAATGTTTCTGATGCCTCTGTAAATGTGATTTTACCTTATAAATTTTCAGATTCTACACAGGATAATGTTGGAGTGTTTACTGTATTTAGTTCCTCTATCAAGTTGATATCCTCGAGATTACTATCATTGTTTAAGTATAATTTTTGATAATATTTTTGTGTTTCTATTAAAATTTCTTCTTGTTTATATATTTTTTCGCCATTTTCCTTTTCAATATTGGACACAGTTTTATTTAAAAAGTTGTTTTTTTCTAAACTGCAGAAGAAGTTTGTAGGTTTTTCCCCATCTTCCACCCATTTTGCCCTAGCTCTTAACATATTTCCTTTGAACTTCTCTTTCCTTATATTACTTAACTCTGTCTTTAAATTATCTAATTCTTCTATATTCTGATCACTTAGTGAATTTTCCAAATTATTTATGTTATACATTATATCTATTTCTCTTTTGTCTCTTGTTTTTTTCTTGTAACTACTATATGATATTGATTGTCCCCTTATTTCCATAAGAAGAGTCTCTAAAAAAAGTTGATCATTTATTTCAAATTGAATTTCATTATTAGGAACACTACTTAGGTTATCATTGTTATAGACAAGTACAGAATATTGTTTTTTTATTTCCTCAATTTTTGCATTTATCATATTTAAATAATCAATGTCAGTAAGTAATGAGTTATTAAATTTCCATAGTCCTTTACCATGCTCTATATTGTTAAGATTAAGGCTAAGACCCACAATTGAATGATCGGATTTAAGGCTTGTTTCAATTTCAGTTTTTCGAATATGAGGTAATAGATCTTCCGTGACAAGAAAAAAATCTAGTCGAGCTTGTTGCAAGGGTTTTGTACGTCGCCATGTGAATCTCTTTATCTGTGGGTTATTTTCTCTATATGGGTCGTAAAGCTGTTTTTCATTCATAATTTGTAAAAGAGTATCTCTAGCCTTTTTATTATTAGTTGTTTTGTAATTGTAATAGTCCAACTGGGGGTTCTGAACAAGGTTAAAGTCCCCACATAAATTTAAATAGTTGATAACTCCTTTCAAAAATCGTGTATGAAATGGGAATTCGTTTAGGATCCTATATGATAGTTATACTATTAATAATCAGACGTTAAGACTATTGAAATTGTAACCAAAGTAATTCCCATTTCAAGGCCCAGCTATAAAGCAATATTAAGGATTCAACTGGCCAGTAGCCAGCCCTGACATTATACCGAGGCAAATCCCATTTCATTGGTATGGTTGCATGTACCCAACCCATCTACACTCCGGATTTTTTCTGTGATTTCTTCGTGAGATTTTCTGCGTTTTAGTCTTGTCCCTGACAAGATTAAAGCAACACATTGTTTGGTCAATGATTGATTATTTATATATAGCTAAGTTATTTATATGTAAAGTATGTACATATTCAACATCTTACCTAGGCAACTGCCTCGGTGTGCCTCAGCTTATTTACGTGCCTGTTTTCGACAACAGATGAGGTCATTTGCATTATCCATGTGTAGCGGAATATTCTTGTTGCTCCTTTCTTGTGATAGTTTCTGTAACTAATGTTGTAATAACTTGTAGTTCAATCCATTCGCATATGTTTCTATGAATATTGTGATGTTGAATTGATGTATTGTAACATATCTGCAATAAAACATTACTAAACTAACTTCTTATTTTCTTTCAGCCGAATTTCCAACAGCAGCAGCTGTCTCAGTGCCGATAGTGATTTTCTTTATTGGAGTCCTTGTCTTAGTATTGGTTTGTCTGTAGAGGTAAGTATATGTGTATTGTTTTACTTCTCTTTTCAGCTGTGGTATGGTGCCTAACCTCATGAAACTATTAAAACAGTTATGTTAATTATTTTTAAACAAATTCAAAATAAACACATGTTTAAAAATGCGACGTTTTGTCAAAGTAGATATACAAATCGAACAGGAAAAGTAGCATTCAAGGTCAGTTTTGATGACGCTGTAGTTATTTGTTTAATTTGAAACTTTCTGTCAATGTTAATCGTAAAGTCAAGAAGAAAATGTGTTTTTATATAATTGAATAAATTATTTAATGGGTAACTGGCATACAAGCCACACGATGAGGCTGGTGAAGTTTTACCTTACATTTAAACATGTTACGCTTTCTCAACTTTTCTTCTAAATAATATAATAAAACGATATAACAAAAACTCACAGTTTTTGGCACAGTTATACGTTCTACAAATACAGTAAAACGTGTTTTGAAAGGGGAAAGATGTTTAAATCTACTAACATTATACACTATCTGAATAACAGCAATTTGAACCTTTCTACCCCATCTTTACAGTATAGTATAACTGTGTTTATGTGTTCGTCCAAAATAATACAACACTTTAATTACTGATTCCAATATGTATGTATTAAGAGCAGAATGTCGCTGTAGCTAGTGCTTATTGGCATGCGAGTTGTTGTATTTGATATTACATCTCATGAACCAAAATTAATAGAACGGAGTCTGCAACTGTCATATTTTTATATTCTCATATTTGTATATATTCATTGCTTCCAAAAGATTCCCTATTCAGTATTTCTTAACTAAATGCCATTCGTGCAACCTGTGGGAAATGAGATATGACCTCTCCCATGAACTCGATAGTAGGCCAGAGATTATCTTATGGGCATCAGTCATAATTAGCATCATGCTAAAATAATAAAAAGAAGAATATGAAATAAAAACTATTTCAAACTACATTTTCATTCCAATTATCAGTATAAAAGTAGAGTTTACCTTACATAATACGTAAGGTATGGATAATATATTGTAAATTCCAAATATTTATATCATTCATTCTGTACAAGCTATCTTATATATGCTGTTCTAAACATTTGTTTTAGAAGACGACGACTTAGCACCGAGAAACATGAAACACAGTTCAGTAGTCTTGATCGAGGTAACTGGGATGGCCATGCAATGGGGGCCGTTTCAAATCATGCGTCCGGATGACAACATCATCAATTCGATAACACGCAAACAAAAAACGTTGTCGGGCTCTGAGGACAGTGCATATGCTGAAATAACGATTGGAAAAGATGATCAGAAAAATGACGAATACAACACAATACACTTCAAGCAAGACAGTGTCCCTGTAGACGCTGGTTATGCTCACCTGCCGAAACAAGTACATACTACTGATAACACATACGCTCATATCTCGGGGGACCACTCGGCCACCCAAACTGATACCAATTACTCACCCATTGTCACCAACAGTGGCTTGAAACAGGAACCTGACTGTATTGTAATAAGCGACCAAACTGATCTTACGTATAATACATTAAACACTTACTCGAGACAATGTGTGGAGCCGGCAGAAAACGACGACGCGTACAAGCATACGATATTTTCACGTTCAGCAGCAAACCACAAAGACCAAAACTTCTCGGAAGGCTATGGGACGTTAGGAAACAGGACTGCAGCCACATCGTAAACACCAGTAATCACCCAAGCCAATTCAAGTTATAAAAGAAATGCAGTAAAAGTTGACAAAGGAAACGTGAAGCCAAACGATACACCAACCATTCCAAGCAACAACAACAGTGATACGGACGGTCAAAGTGCTAATGACTCCGGAAATCATTACTTTGTGCTTAAGAAAGAATTTGTGCAAACGGATGAAGACGTTGACACTTGTCCGCATGACTATTTTGTTCTGGAAAAGACCACTTAATTAGAACTGCCCATATAAATGACAAATGACAGGCATTTAAGAGGGAGTTGTGCTTTGGTACAATTTGTAGATTCAGTGTTATGCAAAGTTAAAAAATGACACTCGTCTACTCCACAAATCTAGTAAGTGTGTTTGATGAAAATGCACATCTATGTAAAATAACTCATGTCAAATAATTGATTTACAAAGCCGATTCAGTTTAATACATTGAAGGATCTACTAAAAGGTAATAATTTCTGAAGTGGGAAAGGTCTACCCATACTAATATTATCTTCCTTAGGATATCAAAGTAGACAGTTATATGTTAGCTCAACAAATACGAGTCTGAACTACTTTAATAACATATATACGTCTATATGTTTGTTGGCCACTGCTGATCCAGGCAGAGAGGTGAAATCCCCCCGAATGTATGTTCATTGTGTCGTTTTTGCCATGTTCATTAAATGCCTTCAACATCATCCCTGTATTTATTGAGTGTTGGCAGAAAACATTGATCGTGGGTGGCTCCAGCGATAAATGGAGTGTTTACAGAAGAATTTGCAGAAACTCTGCAGTTCTGCCGGTGAGACGGTTCTAGGCCCATAATGCATATTTTTGTATCTAGATGTAAATGGAGAGTGGGCTTGGAATGTTCATTTCTGTTGGCGCCATATACCCTTCTCTTGTAGGCGCGCCGTAAAACCTCAATTCAATTTATATATTTATTTTCATCCAAATATTCACTTATGGTCATGGTTGTCATGGTAAACTTTAATCTATTTAATCAACAGTTAAATACGAAATGTTCTTTTATCCTTTGCTAAGGAATATAATATGTATTAACACAAGAAATGCGGAAGTTAATGGTGAAATAACGGTATCGATAATGCGATACCTGAGTGAAACCATCATACAGTGTGTAGTATTTGTTGGTACCAGCATACTGTGTGTAGTATCTGATGATGCCATCATGCGGTGTGTAGTATCTGATGATACCAACATACGGTGTGTAGTATCTGATGGTACCACCATACGGAGTGTAGTATCTGATGATACCAACATACAGAGTAAAGTATCTGATGGTACCACCATACGGTGTGTAGTATCTACCAACATACTGTGTGTAGTATCTGATGGTACCACCATACAGAGTGTAGTATCTGAAGGTACCACCATACGGAGTGTAGTATCTGATGGTACCACCATACGGAGTGTAGTATCTGATGGTACCACCATATGGTGTGTAGTATATGATGATACAACCATACGGTGTGTAGTATCTGATGATACCAACATACGGTGTGTAGTATCTGATGGTACCACCATACGGTGTGTAGTATCTGAATGTACCACCATACGGAGTGTAGTGTCTGATGGTACCACCATATGGAGTGTAGTATCACATGATACCACCATACGGAGTGTAGTATATGTTGATACCACCATACGGTGTGTAGTATCTGATGATACCACCATACGGTGTGTAGTATCTGATGATACCAACATACGGTGAGTAGTATCTGATGGTACCACCATACGGTGTGTAGTATCTGATGGTACCACCATACGGAGTGTAGTATCTGATGGTACCACCATACGAAGTGTAGTATCTGACAGTACCACCATACGGAGTGTAGTATCTGACGGTACCACCATACGGTGTGTAGTACCTGATGGTACCACCATAGGCATTGTAGTATCTGATGATACTAACATACGGAGTGTTTTATCCGATGATACCAACATATGGCATGTAGTATCTGATGATACCAGCATACGGAGTGTAGTATTTGATGATACCACCATACGGTGTGTAGTATATGATGATACAACCATACGGTGTGTAGTATCTGATGATACCAACATACGGTGTGTAGTATCTGATGGTACCACCATACGGTGTGTAGTATCTGAAGGTACCACCATACGGAGTGTAGTGTCTGATGGTACCACCATATGGAGTGTAGTAACACATGATACCACCATACGGAGTGTAGTATATGTTGATACCACCATACGGTGTGTAGTATCTGATGATACCACCATACGGTGTGTAGTATCTGATGATACCAACATACGGTGAGTAGTATCTCATGATACCATCATACGGTGTGTAGTATCTGATGGTACCACCATACGGTGTGTAGTATTTGATGGTACCACCATACGGAGTGTAGTATCTGATAGTACCACCATACGAAGTGTAGTATCTGACAGTACCACCATACGGAGTGTAGTATCTGACGGTACCACCATACGGTGTGTAGTATCTGATGGTACCACCATAGGCAGTGTAGTATCTGATGATACTAACATACGGAGTGTTTTATCCGATGATACCAACATATGGCATGTAGTATCTGATGATACCAGCATACGGAGTGTAGTATTTGATGATACCACCATACGGTGTGTAGTATATGATGATACCACCATACGGTGTAGTATCTAATGATACCACCATACGGTGTGTAGTATCTGATCGTACCACAATACGGTGTGTAGTATCTGATCGTACCGCCATACGGTGTGTAGTATCAGATCGTACCATCATACGGCTGCTGATACTAACATACGGAGTGTAGTATCTGATGATACTAACATACGGAGTGTAGTATCTGATGATACCACCATACGGTGTGTAGTATCTGATGATACCACAATACGGTGTGTAGTATCTAATGGTACTAGTAATTACATTTTTCATAATATATTTATTTGTATCAATATATGTCAGGATGCATATTTCTCTAGAAGTTTAGATTGTCTTGTTCAACAGTCTGTCACAAAAGAATGCCATACCTTTTAACGATAATAGTTCAATCTAAATACTATTTAAATTTACTAAAATTACAGTTTGGTATATGGTTTATGTATTATTATTCGAAGCATTATTGTCTTATTTACTTACCTGTTTTGTTACCCTTTATAAATGTCACCGACGTTTGTTTGCTTTGTAATAAATTAATACCTGATGGCAAGAGTACTCTAGTTTCCGTCACTCACATTACACATTTGTTTCCTCAAGATGTTGTGTATTTATGATAGGATCATTATGATCAAGAATTTGATTGTCGGTTTACCGATGGTCTCCTATTAACCAGTATTCTAAGCTTAATATAGGATAGAGGCTATTAAGAGAAATCTTCACCATTAAGAAACCGAAAGGGAGGGACCTTATCGTCCGACCGCGGTTTCTTAATGGTGAAGATTGCTCTTCATAGACTCTATCCGGCTTAGTGTTTGCCATAGCTTTATCGATACTCTCTATATAAGTCACACTCTAACTTGCGAAGAACGCTGGTAGTAAATGTAGCTAGCATTTGAAATTCTGAGCCATCTGATTGGTTTAAAAACTAGGATAAACACTAATTTTCCTTAGTGTGGCTCTTAATTTCAAAAACTGGTCGCTACGCTCCCTCCCTTTCGGTTTCTTAATGGTGAAGATTAAATATATATATTGACTAACTAAAAGCCGTTTTGTATTTATATTCAATACCAAATAAGTTGTAAATACCGATGTAGTGTCTCGATATAGGAGCGTACTTTTGTAAACAATATGACTAAAGCTAAATGGTTCCTTTGTACTTGTTGAATCAAATAAAACAAGTTAAAGGAGCAGCCCCAATTTGATCCTGAAACCCTCTAGTGTCCTGGTGCCGAGATACATTAACAAAAAGCGGGCTTAGCATGAAGACATGGCTTTATGTAATACAGAGTGTACGAAAATGTATGAGGGGCCGAACATTCTTGAAAACTAATTCACGAGGTGCAAAACGAAATTAAATGACTCCGTCGATGTTTGCTTATAATGTGTATGTAGAGATATATCAATGATCATTCAGTTTTCCGACATTACACGTAACGGTTGGATGAGTGACAATAATGTAAACAAAACGATATGTATAACAAATGGTACTATATGAATTAAGTTAGTCGAGGACAGCAAGGATAGGCGGACAATTAATAATGCTCAAGGCGAACTGACGATTGAGGTTTGGGAACTGATACCCATTCCAAAACTATTTAAACTAATCTGCCCAATAACGGCACAATTACGCTACAAAACCGTTTATCAAAACGCTATCCAGCAGGCGTTCAGGTCGTCTAACAGTAAATACGTGCCGATTTAAAGTATACGATTTTTCACGGGTTCCTAAAATACCCGAGATTGAATATGCGTACAATTAATTATGAGTTGGTATACTTAATTCAATTTGGGAGTTTGTTCGGGTTGGTTTAAGGCATTTAAGTCGTAGCTAAATAGTTTGGATTCAACATATATAAGTTATATATACACCTCGTCGTCAGTAGGTACATCTATTGTAACATCTGGCAGTTGTTGCCCGGATAGCTATATGAATTCAACAGAGTAGGTAACTAAATATCAGGAGAGTCTGATTATGACTGGTAACTTCTTCACTATCATATTACTATACTATACTAGGATCTATAAACCTTTTTGGTAAACACAATACATGTGAATTTCGTTTTGAACAGTTAGAAGTTCTGGTTCCTGTTTTAAAAATAAGATTAATCGTGTCGGTATTGGGGTATGTGGTACATTCATGTCATACACACAACCCTACATATAACGTTTTGTATAGAAACATATCACTGTTCAGGTTATTCCCTGTGTGTCTCGCTGAATATGATTTAAATTTACATAATAACTAATGCGTCAGTAGATGATTTATAATACAGGTGGATGTTTAAGTAGAGGTATAGTCCATAAAGGAAGTGAAAAGGAAGTGATTTCCTTCACGTGACTATTTACGCAGTTATAGGGTCATTGTTATGGCTTAAATGTGGGACCCCTGTGTAGTAGCTACCCATGATTAATTTGAATTGAGTTTACATTTATGATACACTTTTCCTTGTTTCGAAATATAAAGTTATGTTTGGGGAGATATATTTAAGTAACATTGACAGTATTAGTTGCTTAGTGTTAAACTAGAGAGTTAAGATGGATCGTCGTCATCTATATGGATGTATAGTTATCTATATGTTTTTAATATGTAAGTACCACTACTGTAATACTTTAGTTATCGTTACAAATGTATTATTTATGTGTGTGAATTTGGCTCGGGGTGCTGGGTTCAGGGTTCGACATTCAAACCCAGTTCGGTATTCAACATTCAAAGTCAATTCGGGGTCCGACATTCGCACCCAGTTCGGTATTCAACATTCAGAGTGACAATGCAAATGACAAAAGTCAGTTCGGGGTTCGACATTCGAACCTATTTCGGTATTCGACATTCAGAGTCAGTTCGGGGTTCGACATTCAAACCCAGTTCGGTATTCAACATTCAGAGTCAGTTCGGGGTTCGACATTCAAATCCAGTTCGGTATTCAACATTCAAAGTCAGTTCGGGGTTCGACTTCAAACAGAGTTCGGAATTCAACATTCGAACCCTATTCGGGATTCGACATTCAAACCCAGTTCGGTATTCAACATTCGAACCCAGTTCGACATACAAACCCAGTTCGGTATTTAACATTTGAACCCAGTTCGGGGTTCAACAATCGAATCCAGTTCGGTATTCAACATTCAAAGTCATTTCGGGGTTCGACATTCGAACCCAGTTCGGTATTCAACATTCAAAACCAGTTTGGGGTTTATCATTCGGAACCATTTCTGTGGTCTACTCACCCAACAGAATATTTGACGGTCCTGTTTGTGTATGTTTTTAACGTCATAAAATGAAAAAAGAAGTGCAACAAAATCCGTTTTTATTGATCACTTATCGTAATCATAATTTTATAATTGTCATAAATGGAAAAACCTGCCTCTTACATTAAAGATACACTTTCATATATTTTTGGCCATTGTCTGATTTGTTTTAATGTTCACATATTATTTTTTTAGACAATTTTATTTTGTATAACTCAACTTATTGGCATTTACCAAATTAAGTTTTGTTGCAAATAATCCGAAAACAATAAAATAATACAAGGTAATAGATGTCTGCAACGTTTAACTCGGATCAACCACTTGCTTAACTCGATTGCATTTTTCATTGTCTATAGTGTGTATGTGATCTGCGTAATGCATTTCAATTGTCATTTGCATTGTCACTCTGAATGTTGAATACCGAACTAGGTTCGAATCTGGAGTCTCGAACTGACTTTTAATGTTGAATACCGAACTCGATTCGAATGTAGATCGCCGAACTGGGTTCGAATGTTGAATACCGAACTGGGTTCGAATGTTGAATACCGACCTGGGTTCGAATGTTGAACCCCTGACTGGGTTCGAATGTTGAATACCGAACTGGGTTCGAATGTTGAACCCCGGCCTGAGTTCAAATGGTCAATACCGAACTGGGTTCGAATCTCGAACCCCGAATCCCGAACTGCCTTTGAATGTTGAATAATGACTGGGTTCGAATGTCGAACCCCGAACTGGGTTCGAATGTTGAATACCGAACTGGGTTCGAATGTCGAACCCCGAACTGACTTTAAATGTTGAATAGAAACTGACTTTAAATGTTGAATACCGAAATGGGTTTGAATGTCAAACCCCGAACTGGGTTCGAATGTTAAATACCGATCTGGGTTTAAATGTCGAACCCCGAACTGACTTTGACTGTTGAATACCGAACTGGGTTCGAATGGCAACCCTGAACTGACTTTGAATGTTGAATACCGAACTGGATTCGAATGTCGAACCCCGAATTGGATTCAAATGTTAAATACCGAGCTGGGTTAGAATGTTGAATACCTAAGTGGGTTTGAATGTCGAACCCCGAACTGACTTTCAATGTTGAATACCGAACTGGGTTCGAATGTATAACCCGAACTGGGTTCGAATGTTGAATCCGAACTGGGTTTGATGTCGAACCCCGAATTGACTTTGAATGTTGAATACCAAACTAAGTTCGAATGTCGAACCCCGAACTGACTTTGAATGTTGAATACAGAACTGGATTCGAACGTCGAAACCCGAACTGGGTTTGAATGTTGAATACCGAACTGGGTTTGAATGACGAACCCCGAACTGGGTTCGAATGTTGAATACCGAACTGGGTTTGAACGACGAACCCCGAACTGGGTTCGAATGTTGAATACCGAACTGGGTTCGAATGTTGAATACCGAACTGGGTTCGAATGTCGAACCCCGAACTGACTTTGAATGTTGAATACCGAACTGGATTCGAATGTTAAACCCCAAACTCACTTTGAATGTTGAATACCGATCTGGATTCGAATGTTAAACTCCGAACTGGGTTCGAATGTTGAATACCGAACTGGCTTCGAATGTTGAACGCCGAAATGTTGAATAACGAACTGGGTTCGAATGTTGAATACCGAACTGGCTTCGAATGTTGAACGCCGAAATGTTGAATACCGAACTGGGTTCGAATGTTGAATACCGAACTGGCTTCGAATGTTGAATACCAAACTAGTTTCGAATGTCGAACCCCGAACTGGGTTTGAATGTTGAATACCGAACTGGATTCGAATGTCGAACCCCGAAATGGGTTCGAATGTTGAATACCAAACTGGGTTTGAATGTCGAACCCCGAACCCCTAGCCAACTTCACACACATACATTGTTTACTGTTTACCCTAAATTGTATACTCTCCTGTGTAATACGCATAAGGAAATCTCTTTCATTTTATAAACTGAACATTTTTATTACCAGATTTATTAGAATTAATGGTAGCTGACAATAACTAATTCAAACAAGTACAATCATCATACAAACGATATTATATTTAACCAAATGCATGTATTTGTGTGCTCTTGTATTTAATACACCATGCTGTTTCTTGAAACACAAATAGTGCTGTTTATAGATACACTTACAGTATAACATTTACATTTTTGGCATTATGGCACATTCTCAGATTTGTTATCATTATAATAAATAACAATATTTTTGTCATTATAAATAAGAGCGTGTTTACTGACGGAGGTTTCACTTAAAACTGATAATTGTTTCAACCGTGTTGAGTGTCATAATACAATCTTGTATTATGACATATCTGCGACGTTATTGTTTCCATAAATAACAAGAGCACCTCCTAACAAAGCATTATACCCCCGTTTGTTAAAGTTGTTATGTTAAAACAATTTCCTAAGTGCTAGGTTAATTTGACCTTGACCTTTGTCCTAACAAAACAACTGATAGGGGATGTTGTTTAACCAAGAGCGCTATTTGTATAAAGTTGTAAGATAGTAGGTCAAATAGTTTGTGAATATTAAACAGCCGTGAAAGAATTTGCCATGATACCAGGTCACAATGTTCTTGACCTTGATGACCTACTGAACCCGAAACCATTTGAAATGCGTATGTACATATGCGGACGTAATGACCTCGACCTTTGACTTACTAACCCCGGAAGCAAAAGGGTTCCTCATTACACTAAGGGCAATGTATCTACACAGTTTCATAAGTGTAAATATCGTACTTCCGGAGTTATTACATGTATTGACCAACTGACCCAGAATCAATAGGGTTCATTCTCTCGCAAAAGGCAATGTACCTATGAATCTTCATGAGTGTGGGTGTTATGGTTTTAATATATTGTGAGAAATGACTATTTTCATTCAAGGTCACAGCGACCTTGACCTTTGACTAGTTTACTCACAAGTTTCATGAGTCTGGGTGTTATAGTTTCGAAGTTATAGCGCAGAATGCATATTTCCATTTACTAGTAAGTCCATATAAGGTCACTGAGAACTTAACATATGACCTACTGGCCTCAAAAATAATAGGGTTCCTCCTCTCAACTAGGACAACGAACCTAATAGGTATGAAGTGTCATGCGTGTGAGTGTTATGGTTTCAAAGTTATTTAGAGGAATATGTATTTCCATATAAGGTCATGGTGACCTTGACTTTTGGTCTACTGATCCAAAAGACAAAACGGCTCTTTCCCTCACCAAAGTCAATATACCTATGCCGTTTCATGAGCGTGGGCGTTATTGTTTTGATGTTATTATGTATGCAGAATGCATATTTCCATATAAGGACATTGCGACATTGACCATTGACGTGCTGATCGCAAAAGCAAAGGATTCTTTCTCCCAATAAGGACATAGACATTTCATCAGTGTAGTGTTATTTTTTTGAAGTTATCACTTGGAATACATCTTTCCATAAGTGCATATACGGGACACTGTGAACTTGACCTAAGTTTACTGTCCCCCAAAATAAGAGGCTTCCTTCTCTCAACTAGGGCAATGGTACGGTACCTATGCAGCTTTATGAGTGTAGGTTTTATGATTTTAAAGTATTTGTGCGAAAGGCATATTTCATATAAGGTCACTGTGACATTCGACCTTTGACGTACTGACCCCAAAACCAGTAAGATTGATGCTTTTAAGAAGGACGATGAATATGTGAAGTTTTATGAGTGTAGATTTTACCTTTTGAAGTTATCATGCGGAATTCATCCACATATGTTCACTGTGAACTTGACCTTTGACATACTGACCCCAAAATGAATAGGTTCCTCCGTTCAACAAGGTTGAGGAACCTTTGAAGTTTCATGAGTGTAAGTTTAACAGTTTTGAAGTCACCGTGCGGAATTGATATTTCAAAATAAGGCCATATTGACCTTGACTCTTGACCTACGGGCCACCAAAACAGTAAGGTTCCTCCTCTGAGCTAGGGCAATGTACTTATGCATGTGTATGAGTGTAGGTATTATAGTATTGGTGTTATTGTGTGGAATGCATATTTCTATATAAGGTCACTGTGACCTTGACCTTTGACCTACTGGCTCCTAAAACAATACTTTTGGACTTATAGAGCCGAACGAAACTTTTTTACGGACGGACGGACAGATATACGGACGGACGGAAAGCCGCATGTCATAATGCGTCCCGTTTTTTCAAATGGGTGTATACGAATGCTACCAGTAATAATAGTAATAATAAAAGTGTTCTGTTCAATGTATCAATGTATGATTTAAAGTACAGGTACACAATTTCAAATTTGTGGAACTGGGTTTCACTAGATATAACTTTGGAAATTATGTTATTGTTGATTTATTTTGTAAAAATTGACAGGGTCTGGCTGATTTCCTGCTCTTTATTGATTTCATAATCTTTATTGTTTATAGGAGAGGAAATCATAAAAATGTTTGCAACTGATGTTTCGAACTAGAAGTTTTCATGAATTTAATCATTTTCAAAGTCGAATTTCATGTTAATTTTCGCTGAAATCGTGAAAACTGACAAATAGCAAAAATGTATATGTCTGATTGTTAATGTCAATACAAGTTCGAAAATCAGACAGTTCGGACCATTAACACCGGAGTTATGGCCCTTGATTTTCTTAACTATGCAAAATGCTATATTGGGAACCTGGCGTCGTCGGTTCAAATCCCACTTTAATTTCTTTTTTCTTTTTGTTAGCTCTACTGGCCAAAGGCAAGTCCGTCCGTCTGTCTGTCTGTCAGTCATTAACTTTTGCCTTGTGGGCACTCTAACCCCTCCATTTTTCATCCGATCGTTACCAAATTTATACAGTAGTTATATATCTATAAGCTCTCAGACGAGTTCTTGAACCAGCCAGATTCGATTGCTAACAGCTGAGTTATCTGCCCTTGAATTGGAAAAAATGCATAATTTTGCCTTGTGGTCACTCTATTTGTAGCCAGATCTTAACCAAACTTACACATTAGTTATATATACATAAGAGTTCGAAAATCAGCCAGACCGGACCAGTATCACCAGTATGGCCCTGGGTTTAGTTAAAAAATTCTGTATTTTGCCTCGTTAAGACGATAGGGCCTTCATTTTCCATCCGATCTTCACCAAACTTTACCAGATTGTTAATATCAATTAAAGCTTCGACAAGTTTGAAAACCAACTAAATCGAAATATTAAAACCGGAGTTATGACCCTTGATTTAGTTAAACGTGTGATATGGCTAAAACAAAACAAACTTCATCGAATTAGGATAATTATAAAATAAACAAATTTAGTCTTTGAAGAAAATAATTGTATGTTATGATAAAGAGATGTTTGCGGTGCGTAGTTAATCTCTTCTACTTGTGAATTCATGAACGGCCTTTGATAGCTCCCATGATGTAATATGATAAAAAAAATCAATTAAATATAATGGTAATCTAATTAATTACTCTCCAAATGTGCATGTAATATTTTATAGACAAGATGTCCCTAGATAAACAACTGTTTGTCAAGGATAATCTGTTTATTATTGGTATAAATATTGATTAGTCATGTATGTCTGCTTGTTAAGATGTGTGAATGCCACTTGACATTTGCCTTAGTGTTTTTCGAACCTCTAATTTACCATTTAATTAATTTCTTGGCCATGTAATTGACCCCATGTCTGATATGTATTTAATAATGTTGATTACATTACATCTTTATTTATGCTAACTGTTACACAAATGATGTAAAGTACGGAACGGATTTTACTTATTATCCAATCACATCTGATATATCGATTTCATGTTTGCATACTAATTGTTCTAATATATGATATACATAAATTGATGAATATCTTGTGTCGTTATATAGTTTACATCCTACTTATACTGGTAATCTCTGTTAGTTTCGTTATTAACTTATTCATTACTACGTTCGGTATTCTCTGTAACACGCAGATGCTATTTCCGTTATATTTTGGAATTTACGGTACGGTACATAGCCTCTGTCACCCGGCCTGTTTCCGATTTCTTCGCTACGCGGATTCAGAAGCAAGGCCTGTGATAATTGGAAGTTTGAAATCGCCCCTCACTTTGGGCGATTTTGGCGAGACGTTGAGAGATTCTATGAGACTTTCTAAAAAGCTGTTTTTATTTTATTTCAATGTTAATTTCTTACTTTTAACCTGTGAGAAGTAGCAAGTGACGTCAACAAAGTTAATCTGGTGCATTAACAATAAATACTAAAAAGTGGATCACTTGGAAGCAACAAACACAAACAAGAGATACCAGTAGCAGACTCGGTTCTATTGAGTCTGTTCATGAGAGGTAATGTAAAATGCAACACCCATCACGCCCCCAGCACCGGCTTAAGAGATATTCTACTTTAAAGCCACAAATATTGCGCTTGCTGATCTCAAAGGACCAGTAAGTAATAACACTAGTGATTTGTAGTCGGGGCAACTTTTTACGGCCGCCACACAGCACTAAACAAACGCTAGTGTGAATGATAATAAATGCTGAAAAGTATAAGTTGCTTTATTTGATGGTTTTTGCATCGTTTAAAACATTATAAAGTTATGTGGCACATAAATAGCATGTGAGGAAAGAAATGATCGTTATATAAAACAGTTTTAAGTGTGATACTCAAGTGGAAAAGTATAATCATTATACTAGATAAAAGTATAAATTATACAAAAACTATATTTTTAAAGAATAGTAATAAAATGAATAGTGTACATCTACCAACAATGACATATTTCTACTGCGACTTAAATCTGTAACTGAAGATTTAATCAAATATTCAATATGTACGAAATATGATTAATGTGCTTCTTCAATAGCTAAACTATCTTCCTCCAAATTCAAGCGCGTTTGATGATTGTTATAAAATTAAAAATAATATTAGATTCATATTTATAATTATATATATACAAATAGTATGCTTGCAAATTGTACTGGGTAAACCAAATACGTGAAACGTGTAACTTATTACTTCCTAAAGACAAGAATATATAATTTAATTCTAAAACACGTTCTATAAATGACGGAGAATTCAACGGTATAAAAGTCGATCATGAAATGTAGTATTCACAAAACAGTCAACCAAAAACACGCAAACACCAAAGGGTTAACAATAGGGCTACTGTCTTGGAATGGTCAATGGCAAAAATGCCACTGATGTAACCCATCAGTGGCATTTTTTAGGGTGCACAAAACCTCACTCGTACTTTATTGTCATCCCAGTTAAACGCAATAGTGAAGATAAAGAAATATGCGCCAGGCTATATCTTATAACAAGTATTGCAGCATTAATAAGCAATATAAAACTTTGGGATATTATAAAATAGATGTATGCATACCAGATTCCGTATAAAATAAAAACTATGTACAACATGTAAATGTGCGTTATGATTAGTATATATTATTACATTAAAACTATATTAATATATCAATTATTTACTTTTAAGGCGCGGGTAATACAGCCAGGGGACCCCCAGAGTGCATTCCCGGTCTACCGTGTGCAGGTAAAGTATATATTATAGTATCGCTAATCAATGTATACTCAAAAGCTTGTTTATCAGGACTACAGCTATCATAAAGAGTGAAGTTTAACGCACCCTAGAATCTGATTCGTTAGATATGTTTTGTATCTAACATAAATGGGTAAATATAAGTTATATAAAAACATATATGTACTCAGCAAAAATAAAAAGTATCCACTTTGTTTTCCTGCAAAATCGGAGACAGTAAGAAAGAATTAACAATTGTAGCATGATTTTCTTTTAATAACATCTTTGTTTGATGTACACACACAATTTCATCGAAATATACCGAATAATAAAAAAAAAAATAACAGTTTAAAATCATAGGTGTGAAAATGAAATTCACAACACTGAACAAATGTAAAGGTAAGACAATAGCACAGATTCAGCAGTCTAAGGCGATTCAAATACACAGACAAATATTCAAAACCTCGCTAATATCTCATGTGTCCACCGTTACACCGAATACACGCAAGAATGCGACGTCGCATGCTTCTGACGTAACGACTTACGAATTCTGGAGGTAATATGTTCCATTCGCGGACAAGTGCTGCTGCAAAGTCCTGAACACTTTGGTTAGGGTCATCCTGACGTATACAACGTCCCAAATTTGCTCGATGCTTCGTCAGTCGTTACGTCAGAAGCATGCGACGTCGCATTTTGAGTGTATTCGGTGTAACGGTGGACACATGGTTTTGAACATTGTTCTGTGTATTGTCACTAATCTTTACATTTGTTAAGTTTTGTGAATTTTGTTTTCACACTTCTGTTTTTTAAAGTTTTATTTATTTTTTAAGCATTCGGTATATTTCGATAAACTTTTCTGTGAACATCAAACAAAGATGTTATTAAAAGAAAGTCATGCTACAATTGTTAGTTCTTTCTTACAGTCTCAGATTTTGCAGGAAAACAAAGTGGATATTTTTTATTTTTGCTGAGTATAGAAAAATGACGGTTGAATTGAATATTTATTGTATTTGACATTTGAATTAACGCCCCTTCTCCCGGGCGGTCGGAGGAAGACACAAACGTATATAGTGTAACCCATCATCATAACGTTCCTATTGAAGCATAACATTGAACCCATATTAACCTAACCACCCCGCAAACGCCCAGGCAGACGTGTGTTTGACATACTATAATCGTTTGCTATGTTGTTCATCACCATCGAATCATGAGAAGCATGTCTATGTCTTGCAGATATAGTCTAGTTCCACTGTGTGTATTTGAGACAAGCATCCCAAGACAATCCAGGGGTGATGTAATACCGTGCTTATTTTAATTCATACGTTCTATTGCATACGTTTTGCCAGCAAAAGATTATCCGATTGCAAATAACGGTTGTGAAAGTAGATCGTGCTTTTCATGTCGAATTATCTCCAGACTTACTTAGCATGCTCATAAGTATTTTCAAAAATTACATTTCCCCTCAAGTTGGAATAAAACACTCGATAGTAGGTAATTGTGTCTCGCCTAATTTATTCAAAACTATCAATAAAATACTTTCTTGTTTGATAGTGCGTTCAGTTTTTTGTCCTGTATTTTTATCAGGTTGTATCTCTCCATTTAGAATTCTTTGGTAAACGAAATGAATTTTTCCTCGTTATTATGGATACAATTAATTTCAACCTCTGTTACACACAGATTCCTGATAAACAAGTGACTATCATATCCAACCAGATTGTGAAAGATCAAAAGAACATACTTCGGAATTTTGTATTGGAGGTCACATTTGTTGTGAGCTGCTCCTCTACATTTACTAGTGAAATTACTGTGATCGTGGCATTTATCATTTTTCTCGGGACAAACGTCTTTTTTATAGATGTGACAACACGTGTGACTTGTCTTTTGCTTCTATTAATATGTTCATCTTTGTCGGTTTCTTGATGATATAACAAATGTATTTCACCTCTTTCTCCATCATTTCCAATAATATATTGCTCACATCCATACCTTCAGAATGCATGGAGTAAACAACAGATGTAGAAAAAGTGTGTATTGGTGTAGCTAACCTCAGGACTGGGTTGGACGGTTTCCACCTTTTCAAGAAAATACTCAGTCTGAATAGATGACAAAGTTGAATCGATTTAAAAAACAACAACATGGATTTTGTTCTGGATCTGGATATACAATCTTTCCCATTTTGGTTTAGTGCAATTTCTATGATGATTTGATAATGATTTCACAGTCTTGAAAGAGTTCAGACATCGCAATCAATAGAATCGTTCTCCGTTATTATCCGTTGTTTGGGCTGACACGTGTCTGATCATATTTTTAATCTAAAAGTGATACTATTTTACCCCTCACTGAGTAACAAATCAAATTTACCGTTGTGACGTTTTCATCCGCCATCTGAGAATGTAGACTACTGTTTCATTTCCCAAAACATTGACAGCACTATTTGGATTGTTTTTCTCAAATAGCTTGATGTCTTTGAGACTAACTGAATATCGAAGGTCACTTCAGTTTAACTTCTCTGCTGGCTCTTTGTATTTACTCTGTCTACCATCATTTTTCTCTACATGGCGCAGAGCTGACATCACATCCGATTTAAAACATCAATCATCATTCTCGTTTTGAACATGGATACTGGCTCTCTTTACAGCTAGCTTAGAAGGAAAGGGTGTAAAAAAATAAATCCCCAACCTAGAATGAAAGGTTGATATGGCTTGGGTGCTAATATAGATACATTAATTACAGGAATGGGAGCATCCATCAAATTAAACGTCTGAGGTACTGCTTGTGCTGGTATTGCTCTTTGTTGCTGCTTAGCAATTGCTCTCAATTCAATCATATTAATGTTATCACATTGACCATTATGATTTATATATATATAGAACAGTACCAGAACAAGAAGTACCTCAGAAATTTAATTTGATGGATGCTCCCGTTCCTGAAATTAATGTACCTATATTAGCACCCCAGCCAGCCAAATCAACCCTTCATTCTAGGTTGGGATATTACATCCCCGCGTCTTCTAAGTTAGCTTTTAAGAGAGCCAGTAACCATGTTCAAAACGGGAGTGATGATATATATAATATATAATGTAAATTGATACAAATTGTTCCTATTGTTTTGCATTCCAATTGTAAACAACTTTACTAACGCTGTATTTAATTGAGATATCTTGATTTGCACTCTTTTTAAATTATGGAATGTCAATAGGATAAGAGTGAGGTTTAGTGAAACATAGAACCTGGTTTAAAAATCCAGCCGCCTTTTTGTCATTGACCGACCCTAAGCGGTACCTCTATTATCAATAGTTTGTGTTTGTGGTGTCGCACACTTTGATTCTATTTTTCCTTGTAATTGTTATTTGCCTTGTATTTGTGCTTTTGGTTGCATTGTTCTGTGAAAGTTACATTTCTTGTCTAATTTTACAACTACTTACTTTGGTAACATTATCTTGACGGTGTAGCTTTTTAGTTATATAAAGGTTACGAATGTTAAAGTCCTCATCTCGATTACAACTCTAGCATAAAGAATAAGTTGAGAAGCATGGACTCCATAGGAATCTGATCGGAGAACAGCCCCGTCTATGTGGGGATAATTAACAATGTCAAAACTGAAATGATCTCTCTTTTCATGGGAGTTTGCTTATTATTTCTCAGTTTCAATCAAGAGATGTAAATCGAATAAAGAAGATATAGTATGAGAATTATTGGCTATGTTGAGTTGAAGTTCTTTAGGAAAAAGTACCTGTATTAACTATAATAAAACAGAAAGGGTTGTAATTGTTCAATATATCATCCAGGTACAAAGGGGTAAAATAAAAGGCTTTGATTACATCTGCCTAAACGTATCTGGTAAAATACTAAATATGAAACATGTTGCATAGTAGTACAAAAACAAATCTGCCACAAAAGGTGCACATTTCGTTCACATTGGGATTTCAACAATTTGTCTATAAACAGTAGTGCCATACGTAACTAGTTTCATATGTGTAAAACTATTATCTAATATGAAAATAATGCTTCGAAAACTACGTGGCAAGTCCACATGGTGTAATTGTCCAAAAACCTACACCTAATATTGGTGAGAATCAGAACCCGTTTACGAAGTTGTTGTGTACTCAGTTTGAAATTTCCATATTTGCAAACATCAAGCGCGATAACTTTGTAAACCACTCCTCAATTGTGCTCATTGTCAAACCTGAGATGTTAATAATATTAACCTAACAAAAGCGTGGAAAACCAAATCCTATTTATTACTATCGTCGTGAAAACAATCACGCTCCTTAGTCAGAGAACGATATCCTCCTATTTTAATATTACACAGTAATTGCTGACATTTCAAAGGAAAGTAGGAAACAATCAGCCGATCGTATTTGTCGACAAGTTAGGGCAATAACTTGATAATTATCAAACCTGTCTGAAATCCATTTGATATAAAATTACACGCCAAACTGTATGAAATCGAAACCAGATTACTTAATGTATTGTGTACGAAAGCTGAAATTTGATTTTCTCAATAATCAAGGGCAGTTACTCAGTAAGGCATGTGTCAGTTCTGCTCATTGAAATCTTGTCGAAGTTTATATTGATATAAAATCTCATGCTCAATAATGTGAAGATCGGAATCCGTTTTTTAAAGTCATTGTGTATTCAAGCTAAAATGTGCATATTCTTTCAATAATCAAGGGTAATAACTATTTAAGGCACGTGTCAGTTTTGCTCAGTATTGAACTTGTCAAAGGCCTTGCACGTATAAGGCTCAAAACCATACAACATTTAGTGGAAATCGGAAACTAATTACTAAAGTTATTGTGCACACAAGAAATTAGCATTATCCCTGGCTCAGGACAGAGCAAAATCCAAAAAGGTCCATAACTCTTGTTAAAATTAGTAAAGTGTAACTTTATCAGATCCTGAATCTGTAGTTTGATATTTCATATATACATATTGGTTTCAAACACTGAAACTGCATTTGCCTTAAAGGACGTGCGCAACTTTATTTTCCTTTGACTGTTTGTTCAGAGATTTTCATAATATGGCTTGGCACGAATGGGTTACCGTAGAAATCTCGCTGCTGTTACGAAATGCAAAGTATGTCAGAAGTCCATACAGTGGTTTCATATGTACACGACCCCCATCTGTTAATGTTTAAAAAAACAGGAGAATATATTTCCAGGTAAACGTTTTCGTTTGTTTTTATCAGGCTTGGGTCCCTCCCTGCCTATTAGGAATTTTGATTAGTTTATACATTTTATACACTGAACGTAAAATGAACACTGGGTGCATTTTATAACGCAAAACGAACGATGAATGCATTTTTTAAAATGTTAAACACTGAAAACAAATGCAACCACTGACATGCTTTTTTCAAAACGCACGCAAATGTATTTGTACTTTTTCGGATAACTCCTATTGTTATCTTTTTGAAAGCGGTTGAGTCGATACGTACCATACTCCACTCGCTTTTAATTCCAAAATTCACTTTTTGTAAACTCTTACCGTCTTTTCTCGCCATTTTACTGAAGAGCTGCATAAACGTAAGAATTATATAATTTGGGGGAAGACAATCGTGAGAAATATTGCGATTTTTAAACGCTGCACGAACGAGCGATAATGCATTTTCTCCATTTGTGCATTTAAATGCTGTTCCGTTCAGGAAGGCAGTTACGTGCATTTCAATGAAGCAGAGTTTCGTTGATAAACGCTGGATGCATTCGGGAACGTAGATGAGTACATTTGTAAAAAAAAAATGCATTTATAAAAAGTGAAATACTAGTACATGTCAAACGGAATGCAATCGGAGCGCAATCGGAATACAAACGGAGCGCAAACGGAACACATGACAACGGATGGGGCCATAATGTCTTTTGATAAAACCTATAACAAGTTTAATAAAGATTATATGAAATTGATATGTTGTATATGTAATAATATTATTATTATATATTATTGTTATTATTATCATTATTATTATTATTATTATTATTAAATTTTAAAAGCAGATAAGGTTTACGATAATTACATTTTACAAAGGTTTTTCGAAGTGTATGTTAACGGTAGCCCTGATGGAATAGCGTTTTAGTTGTATACGAATATTGAAGTCCTCAACTCGACTACAAGCTCTAAAAAACAACCATGTGGGAATAATTAACAACATTACGTGGTCCGAGTATTATCTTTCATACTCCATCCAACCACTTCTCAAAGAAGCGAAAACGGGGTTGACTGTGGTATGAAATAAACCTTAATTTCGGCTATGAAAAAATGCATATTGTAGATTAAAACATTTTAAAGGTAATTTAAAACAGGTTGTCGCATTTTTCTTTTAGTAAAAAGTGTTTTTAAACGTGGTTTATTGTCGAAATATCCGTTATATAATCCTACTAATATAAGCTTTCCCATCGCTTAATGGAATTAAGGCGGGATCACGTGTTGATATAAAAATTCAAATAATTTCTCTTGTGATTAGTTCTCAATTTTCAATTGAGAAATGTACGAGTAAATCAAAAAAAGAAGTGACAGTATCAGATATATTAGGTTTTTAAGTTTCCACATACCGAGAAGTGTACCTAATTGTTTCGATTACATCTGCCTGAGTATCTGGTGAACGACTCATCATGACCTCTCTCATAGCAATACAAAACCAAATCTGTGACAAGAGGTGCATAGTCAATCTCTACCCAGAGTACACTCGTTCCTCATTTGACTCTGTCAACGTCAAAGGAAGTAGGGCGAACGGTTAGGTCACGTGATTATTCAAAAAAGTTATGAAGATGTTTATAATAAATCCTTTGCATGATCTGCAAAGATAAATTATAGACCTATATTAAATAATTTCAATTTTTATTTCTATGAGTTAATTTTGTTTAGTTATTTTATGCTATCGAGCTTCGGTTTGAAATATTTACATATGCGTTTCGATTGAGAAGACCTAAGTACGTATTATTTTTGTAGTAAAATAGTCCCGATTAAAACTAAGTTGTTTTCATGCATTATTTCAAATCTTGCAACATCTAATTTGCAGATATTCTGAAAATAATATTTACACGAGAAATAAATAAGTTTCAGGCAAACATATTTCAATTTAAAAGGTTTTACCAAAATCTTGTAATTTAGTAGTTAGCAGAGATATATGTGAGTGCAAGGAACGATAACTCTGCGTTGAGATTGGTGCATAGTTAGTACCCATAGGGATACCAGCAATGGGTCTTCGAACAGTATTTCTATACCTGACGAAAAGTTTATCTAATATGAATATTAGCGATTCACAAACTTTACAGGCCAGACATGTAGAGCATGAATAAGAGCAATACGATTGTCTTTAAAAAGGTTGTGCGACAAAGTTATATATACTGTAGAAAGGAGATAAGTACCTACAGATGAAACTTGACGTTGATTTAGAATGTTTAAAAAGAATATCTCCTAAATGTTAAACTAATCCTAGAGTTGACCAAAGCTCTAGTACAATGTTATGTGTCGTGATCGTTAAATTATTGGAATTGTCTGTTGTGGTGCGGACACTAGAATTTGAAATAACACGGTCTTTATAAGGTTGTTTGTGTAATTTAGGAATACAATTCGAACGGGAAATGTAGCATTCACGGGAGAGAGTCAACCAGAAACACGCATTCAAAACAAACAACACTTACAAGGATAAAAGAAGCAAAGTATGAACATCACAAACGTAATCAGGATGACAATCGTGGTACCGACAAACGTAATCAGGATGACAATCGTGGTACCGACAAACGTAATCAGGATGACAATCGTGGTACCGCCTACATCCCAAACGTAATCAGGATGACAATCGTGGTACCGCCTACATTACGAACGTAATCAGGATGACAATCGTGGTACCGCCTACATCACAAACGTAATCAGGATGACAATCGTGGTACCGCTTACATCACAAACGTAATCAGGATGACAATCGTGGTACCGCCTACATCACAAACGTAATCAGGATGACAATCGTGGTTGACAATTGTGGTACCGCCTACATTACAAACGTAATCAGGATGACAATTGTGGTACCGCCTAAATCACAAACGTAATCAGGATGACAATCGTGGTATCGCCTACATCACAATCGTAATCAGATTGACAATCGTGGTACCGCCTACATCAAAAACGTAATCATGATGACAATCGTGGTACCGCCTACATCACAAACGTAATCAGGATGACAATCGTGGTACCGCCTACATCACAAACGTAATCAGGATGACAATCATGGTACCGCTTACATCGCAAACGTAATCAGGATGACAATCGTGGTACCGCCTATATCACAAACGTAATCAGGATGACAATCGTGGTACCGCCTTGAAACGATCAGTAGCAAAACAATCCGCTGGGGATTCAACTAGAGTGAAACAAACTTCTTTCTTTATAGTTGTTAATTAAGAAATAGAACATCATTTACGGTGAATTATCGTGTAATATATCACTGTTTGGAGTTGAATTGTAAACAATAATTTCACGAGCCCGGAGGGCGAGTGAAATTATTGTTTACAAATAAACGACAAACCGTGATATAGTATAAGATAATTCACCGTAAACGATGTTCTATTTCTATTCTAATACCCCTACAATGTGAAAATAATGCACACATCTGAAATCTTTCGCATTGCTTTGCTTACTCTCCTAACGTTGCAAATGTTACAGTGATATCATTCGCATTGGCTTGCTTATTCTCCTAACGTTGCAAACGACTTAACGTTACAGTGATATATCGTTGAATATAACGAGACATTGTAAACTAGGCTATATAGCGCGGGTGTATTAGCATTGCAGGTAATCCAATTCGAAAGCGGAAAATCAACACACGAATGAGATGATATTTACAGTACAATACAATACAATTGTTATAATGAAAATCCTATAAAGCAGTGTATGTTAAAATCATGCTAACCGGTTTTGAGAACAGTAAGTTTAAAACACGTGTAGAAAAACCATGTAACTAGCGTACTCTGATAACTGAAATTATTGCATGTTTTTTGTTTTTGCATGAAAGACGGATTACCGTGTGTTTGTATATGTACCTAAAACGTTTACCCTTTTGAAAATTGTTGCTAAAGTGAGCTATTGGGAGGGCACTTTTCTTTTGTTGTGTGAACTATTTGTACACGTAACATGTGTAGACGTAAACGTTTAAAATTTGAATAATTGAAATATTTTTATGTGTGGAAATGTTTTATTCAAAAATCAATACATTACGTAGAGAACCACTTTCGGGTTAAAACCTGACTTCTAAAGTGCTGTGATTTACAAACTTCGTAAAATCCTCGGGCATGATCATTTGTCATACAACCAGTATTAGTGTCTCAACAGAGGTCATATCATTGCGCAAAGCACTGCATTATAGTGATTTACCCATTTACAGCCACTATGCTTTTCTATGATTATGCGATGATCGGACACATTGATATTGTTGTGAGGCTATACTTATAATAATGCTGCATAGTGACACTGTTTATCCTGGATATTTTGTTTGTTTCGATGCGTGTGTTTGGTTTATTGGGTTCCGTGAATGCTTCATTTCCCGTGCGACTCTTATATGGTTTTCATAATTGCATATGGTAAGGTAGCAATGAACAGGTTCTTTGAGTTTTTCGCTTTGATCATGTTGATAGCGCAATCATGGTAGCAGTGAACAGTTTATTTGTGTTATGATGCACACGCTTACGCACACGCATCGCTTACATGTGAACAATTGTATTGCTGTGCTGATGTGTAATTCTAGCATGTCGTGCTACAAAGGTGAATATGTAATCAATATGTAACGCATGTCAAGGAATTGACCAGAACGAAGCGAGGTCGTCCACCTTGATTTAAAATGTTTGGTATGAAGAACTGATTGTAAAAATTGGAAAGAAAGTGTCTGGTAAGAAAAAACGGTCGTGGCATGTTTACGTGACAACATTATTTTAATATTGTTTTAACACACGTGACCTGATCTGTTATGTTAAACTTTGTTCCCAGTGTCTACCCAGATATAATGCTATTTTCTGTCGGCAGCTATTTTACGCTTGCGTAAAATCTTGCTTGTACCTACTTGTATATTGCCTATTAATGCTGCCTAGTTTGTTATAAAATAGAGCCGGATTGGTATTTTTATATTTACACTGTCTCTTTTAATTTGGATGACAATTGGGTAAGAGTGATGTTTGGGGCACCGTAGAACCAGGTTTAAACCCCTTTTAGCCACTGATTATTCCAAGGCGGTACTCCTCTTGTCAACCCTTTTATGTTTGTGATGTCGAATAGTTTGCTTCTTTGTATCTTTGCTATTGCTCTTTGTTTTGAATGCGTGTTTTGTTGACCATATTCTGTGAATGCTACATTTTCTCTTCGACTTTTATACCTACTTTAAACATTATTTTATTCTGGATAGGATGATGCACTGTATCAACATCTTCTTTTATAAAATTGTTAAATGAATAGGTTCGTGGAAACATAGTCGTTTAGGATGTTGGCTATGCTTTATCACGCTGTCAATTGCATACATATTACGTGTCATTAGACAACAACATATCCTTAAATCTCTGTAGATCATTCATTTTGGAAGCATGGCATTGCCGGATCCTTAATGATCCGGTTGTTTGAAGGCTCCGGTTGTATTTATTCCGGACTCAGAAAGCTGATATGGATGTTCGACTGTGTATAAACCGACTGTGCTTTCGTAAGATTTGCCACGAAATTATTTGAGACGAAGTCAACATGATTTGACTGTTCGTAAAACAGCTGTAAGAGTATTTTATCGGTATTTTATTACACGAATTAGATGTAAATTTCAGGAATACAGTATATAATTCTGTTTTACGCATACGCAAAGAACTGTTTCTAAATCGGTAGCGTGACATTGATTGATGATGTTAAACGTTATTGAAAGGACAAAAGTCAATCTTGATTTTTTAAAAACACGCGGCGTCCCGTTAGTTTTTCTACGTAACTTGTGTTTGTTAAAAGCTTAATATTAATTATAAACTACCGCCCAATAACAATTATTAGCTGCCTTGAAAACGATTTACAGCAGTGCTGAAAGATAGACAACCGATACCTTGACGAGCACAATATTCTCTCAGAAAACCAAGCCGGATTCAGGCAAAATAATTCAACACTGGACTATATTTACGTATTACAATTTCGCACTGAAATGTTTAAGTCGAAAAAAATCAAACTGTTCTACTCCTTTGTTGATTTTTCCCAAGCATTTGACTCAGTTTGGCAAATAAGTCTCTGGAAATCTGGCATTGGTGGTAATTTTGTTCTCTCTATTCTTGAACGACCTTGAGGAACATCTCATATCCAATGGTAAACGTCAGATACATGAATGAAAATATAATCAACCTAATAAAAATTGTAATACTGCTTTACGCAGACGATACTGTGATATTAAACGAGAATGAAGAATCATTTCAGTCGTGTCTTGATGATTTTATTAACTACAGTTTTCTTGTTCTGGTTTACATCTGGTGTAGTTCTAGAAACCAAACGTGTAAGAGTGGGGTTTGGTGCATCCTACAACTTGGTTTAAACCATCAGCGGCCTTTTTTGCGACTGACCGTTTCAATGCGGTAGCCGTATTGTCAACCCATTTGTGTTTGTGATGTCTTATCTTGCCTTTTATTCATCTTTATATATAGTTGTTCTTTGTTTCTTTGTGTGCTTCTGGTTGATTTTCGTCCTTGAATGCTACTTTTCCTGTTCGATTTGATATCTACTTTTATCATTTACTTAAGGTTTCGCCTGTTAGTTGAATGGTGCGGTTCCACCGTCCTTTTGATTCTGCTCCATTCGTTGACTGGTACCATTTCCACACACGCCATGTGTCAACCTCAACTTCCGAGGATTGGAAGCGGCGAAAAAACATTCCAAATATACAATTAGTAAGTTGTTTGTTTTCCCGGAGAAAACTAAACTTATAATGTAAAACATGTTTATAGTTATATGTGGCACATATTTGACTTATTGAGCATAGTGGTTTACGATTCATGTGTTTTGCGTAGGTTTGGTATAGTTATTGTTAAAAACGTGTTTCTATAATTAATATCTTCTTTATGATTCAGGAGACCATGAGCACTGTCAATATAACGAATGTATATGTGATGTTGGCTACATTCGAGATAGTGGGGAAAACATTTGTGAAAATGAAGGTATGTAATTTTGTATTATTTGATGATTTAGAAACATTTAAACATACTGTCCATTGCTTAGATGAAGATATAATAGCCACACATATCTCAAACTCGAAATAGTACACATCTGTATGTTAATATATAACATAAAGTAAATATTGATTTCAATTCTCTGTATGGATGGTACTTTTTATTAATACAAATTTCACGAAAACATTTTCAGCTACTAGCCCGTCGGGCATGTGACTTGTAAACATTTCTACTGACCCAAATTGTTTAAAGTGTAATTTGGGTGTTATATTTAGACAAGTATGTATATTGTCACAGAAAGTAGCATTAGCTATAGAATAATATCACAAATAAAATAAAGAACTTGATTGTTTTAACACTTTATTGTCAGTCATTTGGTCTGAAAAAAATTGCGGGTTCTGTTTATTTCATAAATTTCATTTGACTCACTGCATTACTCCGCCGGTATTTGTCTGCCGGGTTTCGCTCCTTCGAAATAACGAAGAAAGCCCATCGTAGGTTACAAATTAAACCGGAAACGATCTTCAGTTTATTATCAGTTGGGTTTCATCACGGTATTGATTCATACTAAATATTGCTCCTTCGTCCCCAATCTCGTTCGAAAACGGCAAACAAAATTGAAAACCAGTCTGTTCTCCAGTCTGTTCTGAAACCGAGAGCAGTTTACGGCGACGTATAAACATATAATAAATCGACTTTTAAATAGGTTCTCACGAAAAGTTGTTAATGTTTGGGTCAGATTTCGTTCTGATACATTGTAGCATTACATTACGTGGTCCAGCCTTAATTCCATTAAGCGACGGGAAAGCTTATATAAACAGGATTTTATAACGGCCATTTCGACAATAAAACACGTTTAAAACATTGTTTACTGAAAAAAAAATGAGATAACCTGTTTAAAATTATCAATTAAATGTTTTAATTTTACAATATGCAAACTTTTAAAGCCGAAATTAAGGTTTTATTTTATACCCCAGCCAACCCCGTTTTCGCTTCTTGGAGAAGTGGTTTGATGGGGTATGAAAGTTTATACTCAGACCACGTAATGAACATGCACGACGGGCATGTCAGCTTGCAAAATTTACATGCCCGACTTGATTTTTACTGACCGCGGGCTTCGGGCTACCGGCTAATGTCAAAGACTAATTGTCTGGTTGTTTGCAAATGTTTCCCGTTTACATTTTAATTGATTAATGGTAAATACGTTCCGACGAGATGAATCGAACATAGGTGACCGCGAGAAAGACACTTGCATTTAACGTATTGATTTGCACATAGTGCTAATTGTATTACATGAGTTGTACATTATTAAATCGAGGTATATATTTTAATTTTGGGTGACAAGATGTTCATGTACTTGTATGTTATGTTTTGTGTCAATAGGTTAGAATTATCACAGTCACACTTTTATTACAGTCACACTAAACTTAAGATTATCCTTTTCTACGTGATATAAAGTTATGCATATGATATATTTATGAAGATGTATGTGTGTGTGTTTCCTTTGGGGTCGATCACATTACGTGGTCCCGCCTGAATTCCATTACACGATGGGAAATTTTATATTACAGGATTTTATAACGGATTTTTCGACAATAAATCATGTTTAAAGACATTTTTATGAAAAAACATGCGATAACCTGCTTAAAATTACGTATTTAATGTTTAAATTTTACAATATGCAAACTTTTTAAGCTGAAATTCAGTTTTTATTTCATATCCCAGCCAACCCCGATTTCTCCTCTTGGAGCAGGAGTTCGATGGATTATGAAAGTCAATACTCGGACCAAGTAATGTGCAAGTTACGGTTGAAGGCCAAATTAAACCTACACTTGATATTTTTTTCATATTTCCGGTTTAAAAAATGAATCTGGATATTGTTACCGAAAGAATAATGGTAATAAATAGCAGTAATCATGGGATAATGCACACAAATCAGTAGCGTTATTATAGTTCGCGGTCCAGGGCCAAAGGTTTGGCAACAATGCTTATTTAAGTCTTAGTACGGTGTCAATCTCTATAGGGGAGGAAGTCAGCTTGAATTGTGTTCCTGGGCATCAAAAGCTAATTCAAAGGTCAAATGAGAGCAAAAAAACTATTCAACCATAAGTATGGTGTATTATCAATGTCCGTTATGTAAATAAGAGGTTATTTATGTATACAACTGTTCTAAATTATTTGGATACCGTACAAGAACTAAAATACATTTCATGCTGTCAAATTCATGTAAATTGAAATGGATGTCAAGTAAGTGTAAAAACCTTAATTCTATATTTGTATACTCATAATGAATGACAAATATGATTTTCAGAGGTTCGGATACAATTAAATATATTAATTAATATTTGCATGTTTAGCAGAATTGTTATATATATATATAGAACCTTATCATGCCACGAATGTTTCTACTATACAGCTACTTCCTACTATCCTAATATTTGCCGCCCAGCTGCTGTATTATACTAGTTGTGTTCACGTGCTATTGTTCGACGACTTAAAATTTCAAGGATCAACCATTTAAACTACACATATACATATTCATGTTTTATACTTATCAATTTAGGAATACAATGCATTATCAAAAGAAAGTATTTTGCATTTCTTATCAATATAAATACAATTAACCGCCGACCACATATTTTGCCGAAGTTTCTGCTTGTTGTTTCCATTGTTTTTCAGGTAATTTATGTTATTTTAAACAGTTTGCATGATTAAAGAGCCAAACCTGACTATATGTTGTAAGATAAATATATACGTTGTGTGTAATATATATATATTGAATACAAAAATATATATGAAACAGACAAATTTATATGTTACTCAGAAAAATATGTATTTTGTCCCTAAAATATTTATTGTTGAGGCAAATATATATGTTACTCCGAAAAAAAACATTTGTCCCCAAAAATAGATATTGTAGACGAAAATATATGTTATTCCGAAAAATATATTCGCTTTCTAAAAATATTGTCTCTCTAACTATACTGACGAGATAAAGAAACGCCTCATCGGGAATTTCCGCTATATATTGTATATACCGCACACTTAATGCCACATAATATTCCAAAGAAATCCCAAGATGTTTTGTAAAACAAAGTTGCAGTTGGTTAGAGAAAGGACACAACTGTGATGTTGTAGACGTTTTAATCACAGTACACTTTATAACAAGAAATTCATAAATATTGAAGTTCCTCTTTGAAAAATTGACTATTTTAGTACTGTATTTAACGTAAAGAGTCTGCAGACATTTGCATCCTAAGTTTGCTCAAATGCTTGAGCAAAACAGATACTCTGCCAATAATCAAACTTTGAAGAAATACTATTTGCTGTGTTTTGTGTTGTTTTAGTATTTTTTCCGAAAAGAAAGGTCTTACGTAGCCATGTACCATTCGATTAACAGCAGCATAGTGTACATACAATATATCCCGATGAGGCGTTTCTTTATCTCGTCAGTATATATATTGAAGATATAAATATGTATATCACTTCGAAACAACTCAAACAAGCTGTTTTCTATTAATAAAACTGGAATACAATGGAAATTTGTATTGGAAGTTTGTCAGCCGCGCAGGTGTCACATCTATTGATGTAAAGGGTTATGTCATCTTTCATGGAAAACCAAGAGAAGTGTCGCATCATCTTTTCTTTTCTTTCCTTACAACTGAGGTGTCCAGAAATAATAGAACCATGCATTTGATGCATTATTTCTGATCTTAATTCTCTTGGTACTACAAACTGCAAGTATTCTCCGGTGACATTTTTCTTCTTGAAATTTTCTTACTTCTAGCATGTCCCACAGTACCCAAAAATGTCTCGATGCGGGACTCATAGTAGACATGTCTTTACTTGTCGGTTTACTGTTCGCTAGTTTAGGTTTCAAGATTGGTCCAATCGTCTCTATCCAATCTTCAACTATCACTCTCCTGTAGTTTTTGGCGTTCTGTGGTCGATCCGCCACCGGCGCATGACCATTGGATACTTTGATGACCTGCCTGTGTCTTTTCAACATCAGGTGATTTTGATGGACCTGGTTGTTCGCACTGTCGACTTTCACTTTTAATAACATCTGTACCATTATATTCTGTTTGGTATATATCTACTGTTGGGTCAATGCCTCTAGGGAAGTGTACATCATCGTAAAACCGCTGTAGCATCATATCTGCGGCGCGTTTATGCCACTTCTTGCATGGGCAACATTTTAGAGATTCTAACATCACCTCTTCATTGCAATTACAGTATTTTGAATTTTGACATCGGGATAGGGCATCCCAATGACCCTGTTTCTTTCCCGGCGATATTCTATTGCAAAAAAAAAAGAAATATAAAAAGATCGGACAGGGATAGTAGCATTCAAGGAGGACAGTCAACCAGTCGTATTTGGGACAAGATTTCTATCCACCTTGCGATTTTCCCCCGTGGCTCGTTCAACTTGAAAAGCCACACAACTGCCTGGTGGTCAGTTCTGACCAGGAACCTCCGGCCCACTATGTACTGTCGAAATTACTCAATGAAGTAACGAACCGCTAACAGTTCTTTCTCTGTGACACAATAATTACTCTCTGCTTTGTTGAGTGTCCTACTTGCGTAAGCCATAACTCGCTCCCTCCCTTCTTGTTTCTGGGAGACTACTGCTCCGATTCCCACATCTGAGGCATCCGTATCCAGTGTGAACTCGCCTCCATCATTCTGGGGATAACCCATGCTTTCAGGGCTGACAAGAACTTTCTTCAAGTTTTGAAATGCATCTCCACATGTTTCACTCCATATAAACTTCTTCCCCTTCTTTATGAGTTCAAGCATTGGTCTAACCATCTTCGAAAAGTCCTTAACGAAACGGCGATAGTATGACCCCATGGCCACAAACTGCTTAACGTGTTTAAAAGTATGGAGGTCTCGGCCATTCACTTATCTTTGAGATATTTGTAGGATTGGTCTCACACCAGCGCCAGATACTACATGACCCAAAATGTGACTTCATTCTGTAAGAGCTCACACTTCTCGGGTTTTAATTTTAGACCCGCACATTGTAACCGCTGAAGTCCTTGTTCTACTCTCTTGAGGTGCTCATCGAAGTTGGAGCTAAACATTACTATGTCGATGTAGATGAGGCAGGTTTCCCACTGTAATCCCTGTAACGCCAGCTCCGTGGTTCGCTGAAAAGTTCTTCCACTACAGTTAAGCCCAAATGGCATACGGGTCATTTTATAATGTCCATACTTGCAACAGAAAGCGCTCTTGTGTATGTTTGATAAGGGATTTGAAAATAATCACTGGTTAAGTCAAATGTACTGACAAACATGATCCAGATACCGCATCTAAACATTCCTGTACTCTGGGCATTGGGAACCATCTTGTTTCACTAGTTCGTTAACACGCCTATAGTCGACGCATGGCCTTAAAACACCTGATTTCGTGCGATGGGATTTTCAGTACGATGGGATTAGCCCAAGGTGATGTACTCTTGCGTATCACGCCTTTTGCTAAAAGGTCTTCTATCGCCTTCTTCTCCTCATCTGCGTATGCCAGAGGTACGCGTCTAGGACGTTGCCTAACTGGTGCCGCATCTCCAATATATATTGAGTGCTCGGCTAAGTGAGTGAGTCCTAGATCCCATTCGTTCTTGGAGAAGGTGTCCTGATACTTAGTTAATAGCTCTGTCACGGTACGTTTTTCTTCAAACTGTTGGGTTTGACCAGATCTCTCTAACAAGTCTTTAAGGTGATCTGGTACTGTTAGATTTGATGTTTGATCATTCTGTACCTCTGATAAATTTCTGACTGCATTACCAATGCTTAGTTGCAGCCTTCTTATACAGAGATTGTTGAAGTTTTCATCTTCATACTCATAGTGGGTCAATACTTGGGGTGGAACTTTCACAACCTCTGCTCGACCGATTACAGCATTTTGGTGGATTATTACTGCTTTCGAAAACGGATTTAGTAGTCTTATTTTCTTAGTCACTCCGTGATTCAAATATATTAAAGTTGAAGTCATTTGTAGAGGGTAGCTTTCTTTAAAATTCTCTGTCGGTTCAACAATATATTCTGTATCCTTGGATAAATGGTCAGCCTCTTCACGCTCTATATAGACATCAATTACTGCTTCACTTCCTCCTGGGATAGTGAAATTGTCGGCCGCTGTTACTTTGCGCACCTTATCATGAAGACCCACTTGTATACATGGTAACTCAACGCCATTCATGACTAGGATTCCTTTACTTAAGAGTAAGTCAGCTGGACCGCCCTAACTGTTTTGTACTATATCCCTAATAGGCAATGGTCTTCTATGTCTGCCATAATCAGTCGACATGATATACCGCCTCGTCAATATAGGTCGGTTCTTTGTGGTATTCAACCGCGATATCTTGCTTCAGAGTCCCTCAATCCATCTAAGAACTTCCTTACTAGATCCTCATGTCGTCTTGTGCTCTGATCTCTATAGCCATGTGCTCGATCGTATAATCTCTTCAACTCAGTCACACTTTTGGGTAGCTGAGAGAAAGCGAATTCGCCAGCACTACTCTGTAATTTGTGTAATAACTGATCAAGCATGTCATCTTCAATCCAGTAACACCTTTCTGTCATTGCTTCAAAACGATTTCTCCATACATTCCAATCCTCTTTGTCCGTAAAAGCAGGTAGTTTTACGTCTTGAACTCTACAACTCCTTTGGTATGCCGGTAGCCTATGTTCAAACCTCCCTTCCATAAGAGCACCCCTTCTCCCGTTTTGTGCATCATGCCATTGCCTGATCTCGTGGCCAGAAGATGGTCTCTCATAATTCTGATTTAAGTTTTGGTACGTACTAAATCTCTCTTGTTCAGATGTAAATTGTATTCTCTGGGTCTCTACTCTCTCTACAGACATTGCTCTTTGTCTTGCTACCCGCTCGTCATACATGCAACTCTCATACATAGATGGTTGATTGTGCTGATTACCCGTCTTCATATCATGCAAGAGACATACTACATTATGCAGGACACTCGTTATTTGCTGTAATGTTCCTTGTATTTCTTGGTTTTCAGCAGTATGCGCATATGACCTGGTTTGCATAGATTGATATTAGGAAGCTGTTTGTTCTATCGGTAAACCATTACCGCTTCTTTTAGGGTATCGAACCCCGCTGTCGTACATTTTCATATCATCGGGTCTTCCTACTGTTTCCTTGAAGAATACCTCGGTTTCTGCATCACAGGCACTTTGGTCCAAGTTCGTAGATAAAGGGGATGCCCGATCCATTTTCTTCGCTTCTCGGCCTAAAGTTCGATCACTGGACCCGTCGGTAGTTGCGATAGATCCCACCGCTGCCACCAACAATATTTTGCGAGCCGGCTTTTCGAGTTTGGTAAAGTGACTTGCGCATTAAAGTTTAAATAAAATGAACTCCGTCTTAAATAATTAACTCAAAATGTCTATCAGATTATTTGGGTAATTAACACAGTAACAAAGCTTGCTGAATGTCCTATCTCTTTTATTTTTTGATAGAACTAAATAAACTTCAATAAATATAACAGTATTGTGATATATATACACACAGTAAGCAAATTCCCCAGGACTAGATCTACTATGAAATGGCTATGATAACAGTGACATTATGTATAATCAATATCAACAATATATTCTTATTTAAAATCTATCTAATTAACCAATTCGCTATTCAAAATATCTACCCTATCAGTGTGATTTAATTTACTTATTATTTAGTATCTATTATTTATAAATGATGCCTAAAATTCTCAATAATAAATGTAAGTCTTATCCTTTTGAAGAAAAATTACGGAATCCTTACTAAATTCTGAGGGAATCCTTTTATACTCCCCCAGCTCCTGACATTCCCCATGCTCCCCACATTCCCGCAAATCCCACAACGTCTTCCCTCTGCCGTTACGTCGCCTTTCCCGCATAGAAAAATGGGGGAGAAATCGGACTTCAGAATATTCACCTTGATAAAAACAACAGAGTTTAAACGTTATAGTTGAATGCAAATTAATACAATAACTTTAGTAATGCAAAGAATAAACATAAAATTAAAATTACCAGTATATAGTTTACCTCTTTAAAATGTAATTAAACAGTTATTTAAATAGTTGAAATGAAAATTTCGTGGATGACAGACGGATAAAGATTTGACCTGTGTGACGTACACACAAAAGCATATATCCCAGAATGCATCTTTGTTCACTACATGCAGTATAAAAAACAATATGAAGTATGCACATGTTCCCAATTGTTGTGAAGAAACTAACAGTTGACACTCTGAACACGGACTATGGATGAAACAGGTAAACTATCCTACAATGAATCAAACAACTGTTACTGTATGAAATTATGAAATTAAAGAGAAATTACTTAAAATGTAGAGATCGAAAATGAGCTAAAGCTTCCTGCATTCAACTGTAAATAAATTCGCACATGCACTATTCATACACTATTGCCATTGTACATCTTATTAATAATTGCTGACATTAATAAACTATATTGGCACAGGCACACATATGCTTAAATGTCAAGAAAAAATACTTTAAATTGAATTAATAAATATTATTAGCACACAACATCAACCATTACTTAAGTAGCACAGAGCATATACATGTCACATTGGTCTGTTACAGGGCATCACAATACTTTAACATCAGATTAGATTTAACAATGAAATAAATCTTCGGGAAAACACATGCAAACTAGAAACTTTGGATTTTTTTCAAGAAACTATTTTAGCACCATACGACCCGGAGGTACTTCCTGACTGGTCTGACACCGTAAACGATAAAACGGTAATGCGTTGTGTACCGGAAGTTAAAAAGTGTGTACTACGTCACACTTCTAGTGTACACACAGTTCAGTTCACATTGGTAGAAAGTTGCCATGGGGTAAAAATGAACAAAGAGAGGGGGTCGATGGGGTAGGTCGTTACATATGTCAGGTAACAATTTATTCATAAAATTTTAATTTGATTTTGATTTCATAAATAAAAGAACCTAACTGAAATATGTACGTATGAATTTCCTCTGATTGTCCAAACAGTGATTCGTACTTCTATCTTAAACATTCGTATAACGTTATCACAGTATAGTTTGCTAAAACTTATAATTATGTATTCCCTTAACTAGTGTACTAAGCAATTTCATATCATTTTGAATTGTAAATTTGACATTGAATTATTGTTTTCCGTCAAATATAGTGTAAGGGGAAAATACAAAAATAAATACTGACCTAGTAACTGACACTTTCAATCTGACCTTCCTCTCTGTCAAAGTTAGAGCAGAGTGTTAATTTAAAGAAGTGAAAGTAAGTGAAACAACTTAATTAATATCCTGGCTGAAATCTTTTACGAATCAGCTGGAGAAAATCTCATAGCTATGTCTAAACTATAATCTAAACTAATTTATAATATTCCTGAGCTAATCAACTTAATTATTAATATTGACATGTAAACACACCTTTTATACATACATATTTCTTTTCACTTTGCACAGAATGGCTAAATGACGGTATAACTGTTAACACAATTTTATAACCAAACTAATTTTAATAACACATAACACAAAAATCTGCTCTGTAATGCAAAATTAGCAAAATTAACTGAAAATCAATGTTTGCTTTTTAATTTTTAGCAATCGCAGAGAACTTCCGGTTTAGAAAATTGTCAACTTCCGTTTTCGGAAAACGGTCTAAAAAGCACTTTTTACTTGTAATTGTCATGAACTATCACAATTAATCCTTACAAAAAGAGCGTCTTTGACCATATGAATCCATCGTTTATCATACACAGCGAAGATTTACCAATTTGAAAAAAGAACCGACACACATGGTAAATTTGCAAAAACGAAAGTAGAATTGGGTACAAAATTATACGCGATAGTAGACATATTGTTAAAATAAACACCTGTTGACAAATATATACAAGCCACTCTCTAATTATGATGAGTAGCAATGAATGTATATTCTACAACGCCATGTGTACGCGTCGAACATTTATACTAGTCACTCATCTCATTGTTAACTAATGAACCTAATATGTTATCAATTCAATCGTGTATTACAATCACTGAGTTATACGCCAACGTTAACGAATGTACCTATTATGCAACGTTATCAAATTAATATTGTTCTACAATTAATGACCAATTACAATAATTACATCTAATAAAGTAACTTCAAAATCATATGCTAGTCTCAAGTTAATATTTGCGAAACATAAAAGCTAACCGGATGTCGTAACCGCCAACCAAGATGGCGCCGCCCACTGAATACAAATGTACGATAAAAGTTAAAAAAATAAATACTGACCACATATTGTCTGTAAATTTAACCGGTTCCAACCTCTGCTCCAACAAAGTAACTTTCAATCAATCCCGGCCAAGACTTGAGAACAATGCAAGCGATTCTACAACCAATATAACTGACGTTCCGCCCAAAACAATATTTCCTAGTTCATTCCGTGACACACGTGGCTAAATTCGCTGTATTAACTTCTACACAAAAGGTCCCTTACACAATTTTGCCTTTTAAGGAGATAGACCTACACTTTTACATGCATTAGCCCTTCCGGACGCCCTCTGGCGGCCACTTAAAATGTGCACGCTTTTACGTGTTACCTGAATATATCATGGACATTGTGAATTGGGTTCAACTGCACATTGGATTAGGGTGTGACTGACAGGTACTTACAAGAGCTGTGTACGACCAATACGCTCTACTCGTGATTATTTTGTGAAAGCAATACAAAAACAAATCTGTGACAAGAGGTGCATAGTTAGTACCCATAGGGATACCAGCAATGGGTCTACGAACAGTATTTTCATACCTGACGAAGTTTATATAATATGAATATTAGCGATTCACAAACTTTACAGGCCAAACATGTAGAGCATGAATAAGAGCAATACGATTGTCTTTAATAAGGTTGTGCGATAAAGTTATATATACTGTAGAAAGGACATAAGTAGCTACAGATGAAACTTGACGTTTATTTAGAATTTTTAAAAAGAATTTCTCCTCAATGTTAAATTAATCCTAGAGTTGACCAAAGCTCTAGCACAATGTCATGTGTCGTGATCTTTAACAGCAGAAAGACATGAAGTTAAATTATTGAAATTGTCTGCAGTGGTGCGGACACTAGAATTGAAATAACATCTTTATAAGGTTGTTTGTGTAATTAAGGAATACAATTCGACCAGGAAATGTAGCCTTTACGGGAGAGAGTCAACCAGAAACACGTATTCAAAACAAACAATAATTACAAGGATAATTAGAAGCAAAGTATGGACATCACAAACGTAATCAGGATGACGATCGTGGTACCGCCTACATCACAAACGTAATCAGGATGACGATCGTGGTACCGACAAACGTAATCAGGATGACAATCGTGGTACCGCCTACCACACAAACGTAATCAGGATGACGATCGTGGTACCGCCTACATCACAAACGTAATCAGGATTACAATCGTGGTACCGCCTACATCACAAACGTAATCAGGATGACAACCGTGGTACCGCCTACATCACAAACGTAATCAGGATGACACTCGTGGTACCGCCTACATCACAAACGTAATCAGGATGACGATCGTGGTACCGACAAACGTAATCAGGATGACAATCGTGGTACCGCCTACCACACAAACGTAATCAGGATGACGATCATGGTACCGCCTACATCACAAACGTAATCAGGATTACAATCGTGGTACCGCCTACATCACAAACATAATAAGGATTACAATCGTGGTACCGCCTACATCACAAACGTAATCAGGATGACACTCGTGGTACCGCATTGAAAGCAGAAAATCAACACATGAATGGATGATATTTACAATACAATACAATACAATACAAGTAGTATTGTTATAATGAAAATCCTATAAAGCAGTTTATGATAAAATCATGCTAACCGGTTTTGAGAACAGTAAGTTTAAAACACGTGTAGAAAAACCATGTAACTAGCGTACTGTGATAACTGAAATGTTTGCATGTTGTTGTTTTTTGCATGGAAGACGGATTACCGTGTGTTTATAAATGTACCTAAAAGTTTACCCTTTTGAAAATAGTCGTTACAGTGGGTTATTGGGATGGTCACTTTACTTTTGTTGTGTGAACTATTTGTACACGTAACATGTGTACACGTAAACGTTTAATATTTGAATAATTTAAATATGTGTATGTGCGGAAATACTTTATTCAAAAATCAATAAATTACGTAGAGAACCACTATCGGGTTAAAACCTGACTTCTAAAGTGCTGTGATTTACAAACTTCGTAAAATCCTCGGGCATGATCATTTGTCATATAACCAGAATTAGTGTCTCAACAGAGGTCATATAATTGTGCAAAGCACTGCATTATAGTGGTTAACCCATTTACAGCCACTATGCTTTTCTATGATTATGCGATGACCGGACACATTGATACTTATTATGAGGCTATACTTATAATAATGCTGCATAGTGACACTGTTTATCCTAGATATTTTGTTTGTTTCGATGAGTGTAGTTGGTGTATTGGGTTCCGTGAATGCTTCATTTCCCGTGCGACTCTTATATGGTGTTCATAATTGCATATGGTATAGTAGCAATGAACAGGTTCTTTGAGTTTTTCGCTTTGATAGCGCAATCATGGTAGTAGCAGTGAACAAATTATTTGTGTTATGATGCACAAGCTAACGCACACGCATCGCTTACATGGGAACAATTGTATTTCTGTGATGATGTGAAATTCTAGCATGTCGTGCTACAACATGTACAAAGGTGAATATGTAATCAATATGTAACGTATGTCAAGGAATTGACCAGAACGAAGCGACGTCGTCAACCTTTAAAAGAAAGTGTCCTGTAAGAAAAAAAAAAACGGTCGTGGCATGTTTACGTGACAACATTATTTTAATATTTTTTTAACGCACGTGACCTGATCTGTTATGTTAAACTTTGTTCCCAGTGTCTACCCAGATATAATGCTATTTTCTGTCGGCAGCTATTTTACGCTTGCGTAAAATCTTGCTTGTACCTACTTGTATATTGCCTATTAATGCTGCCTAGTTTGTTATAAAATAGAGCCGGATTGGTATTTTTATATTTACACTGTCTCTTTTAATTTGGATGACAATTGGGTAAGAGTGATGTTTGGGGCATCGTAGAACCAGGTTTAAACCCCTTTTAGCCACTGACTATTCCAAGACGGTACTCCTATTGTCAACCCTTTTATGTTTGTGATGTCGAATAGTTTGCTTCTTTGTATCTTTGTTATTGCTCTTTGTTTTGAATGCGTGTTTTGGTGACCATATTCTGTGAATGCTACATTTTCTCTTCGACTTTTATACCTACTTTAAACATAATTTGATTCTGGATAGGTTGATGCACTGTATCAACATCTTCTTTTATAACATTGTTAAATGGATAGGTTCGTGGAAACATAGTCGTTTAGGATGTTGGCTATGCTTTATCACGCTGTCAATTGCATACATATTACGGGTCATTAAGGTTCCTCTCAACTGCCCAAAATGAAAAAAAAAGTAAATTTAGTTTTATAGGTGATTTTGTTGAAGTTTGTGCATGTTTTGAATATCATTTTAAGCGTCTTCGAAGCAATATTTTGAAAATAATAATGTTTTTGCAAAATTGTTTTATTATTATTAATATTTTGTAAAAAGGTAACCGTAATTTGGGCATCATACGACGGAATCTCAAGTTACTTCAGAATGAGAAATAAATGAAAATTCATAATGAAAATAATTCTGTTTTGATATACTGAAGGCTGTGCCAAGCCGAAAATCCCATGCCAACTAATATAACCTTACGTATTTTGACCTCGAAAGTGACCTCGTGTTGAAATGCATGTCGCCAGTTTTTGCCCTAGACAGTAGTGATGCATATTAACCAAATACACGCGTTTAAGTGAAGTTTCTAGTAAAAGATGAACATGCAATATATCATCCTTGTTATATTTAACATAAGATGTCGCTTTATTTATAGGTTCGCCGACGTTTGTTTACAATACTTTTCTGGCTTCACTCTGTTTTGGCGAAATTGTATTCTTACGCCAGAAATAGTCTTCTCACACTCATCGAGTAAGATGGGGTGTTTTTTTCAAATTTAATAAAGTTTTCTATTTCCGTGTTTATTATAGATCATACGCATCCTAATTTTGTATAAATATTACACAGTTACTACATCCTTTAATATTTTCACATTTACGACGTGCACCTGCAACGTGGGACCTACTTTTTTGGTTATAATTTCCGGTGTTTGTTATTTGGCACTTCCGAAATCGCGAAAAAGATGATAATATTGCAATTTTCTTCTGGATATGGACGATTTTTATACAGCATTTGACAAAACAAGGTAGCTATATGATTGTTTTACCTAGCTAAAGTTGGTTGCTTATGCGATCGCCTCCCGATCAGCATGAAACATTCATAAAACCGTACTCATATCCAGCTGTCAAACCTCCATAATATCCCGTGCAAGCATGCACGTGAAGGTATTGAAGTTGACTTCTTCATAATTATTTTTTCCAAAGCCGTAAAATAAAAAGAACTTGAGATTCCGTCGTATGATGCCCAAATTACGGTTACATTTTTACAAAATATTAATAATAATAAAAAAAATTGCGCAAAAACATTATTATTTTCAAAATCTTGCTTCGAAGACGCCAACAAAATCACATATAAAACTAAATTTACTTTTTTTTTCATTTTGGGCAGTTGAGAGGAACCTTAAGACAACAACATATCCGTAGATCTCTGTAGATCATTCATTATGGAAGCATGGTATTGCCGGATCCTTCATGCTCCGGTTGTTTGAAGGCTCCGGATGTATTGAAAGCTGATATGGAAGTTCGACTGTGCATAAACCGACTGTGCTTTCGTAAGATTTGCGACGAAATTATTTGAGACGAAGAAAAACATTATTTGACTGTTCGTAAAACAGCTGTAAGAGTATTTTATCGGTATTTTACTACAAGAATTAGATGTAAATTTCAGGAATACAGTATATAATTCTGTTTTGCGCATACGCAAAGAACTGTTTCCAAATCGGTAGCGTCACTTTTATTGATGATGTTAAAACGTTATTGAAAGGACAAACGTCAATCTTGATTTTTTAAAAACTCGCGGCGTCCCGTTAGTTTTTCTACGTAACTTGTGTTTGTTAAAAGCTTAATATTAATTATAAACTACCGCCCAATAACAATTCTTAGCTGCCTTAAAAACTACTTACAGCAGTGGTGAATGATAGACTTAACCGATACCTTGACGAGCACAATATTCTCTCAGAAAACCAAGCCGGATTTAGGCAAAATATTCAACACTAGACCATATTTACGTATTGCAATTTCTCACAGAAATGTTTAAGTCGAAGAAAATAAAACTGTTCTACTCCTTTGTTAATTGTTCCCAAGCATTTGACTCAGTTTGGCGAATGGGTCTCTGGAGAAAATTGCTCCAATTTGTCATCGGTGGTAAATTCTTTAACGTTATTCAAAGTATGTATCACAATATTAAATCCTGCGTGTCCGTAAATGGACAACAGTCCGCGTTTTTTTGTCAGCCAAGTCGGAGTACTGCAAGGTGAAAATCTATCTCCTATTTTGTTCTCTCTATTCTTGAACGACCTTGAGGAACATCTCATATCCAATGGTAATGACGGCATTAAGCTTAACTTCAGATACAACCTAATAAAAATTGTAATACTGCTTTACGCAGACGATACTGTGATATTAAGCGAGAATGAAGAATAATTTCAGTCGTTTCTTGATGATTTTAATAACTACTGCCACGAATGGAAACTAAACGTTAATCATGGTAAAAACTAAAGTTATTGTTTTTGGTGCGAAGAAAACTTCACACTTCAACTTCAATCTAGGTGGAGTTAAACTCGAAATAGTCGACAAATACAAATATTTAGGAGTTTTCTTCTCAGCCTCAGGTAGCTTTCTCAATGCGAGAAAACCCATTGTTAGTCAAGCCAATAAAGCAATGCATTTGCTTTATACGCGAATATATAATCTAAACCTACCACTTGACCTCCAACTGAAGCTATTTGACTATACAGTTCCCCCAATCTTAACATATGCTTGCGAAATTTGGGGATTTGAAAACACCGACTCATTAGAACGAATTCATACACGTTTTCTACGAAAAAAAACGTATAGCAGGAAAAGTACACCACTGTATATTTTATATGCAGAACTAGGAAGATACCCAATCGAAATAATCAACAAATCACGCGTGATTAATTTTTGGAATAATATCATTTTAAGCAAAGAAGGTAAATTGTCGCATATATGCTACTAGTTTATGTATACCTCGAACCACGAATATAAATGGATTAAATACGTCAAACACATTCTAGATTCAACTGTGAACACTGAAATCTGACTGAACCAGGAAAACACAGTAAACACAAATATATGTCTCCCAATAAAACAAACTTTAGTAGATCATTTCAAACAAGGGGAGGAACTCCCAACTCCAGGATTCATCTAAGGATAAAAATTAGTCTGTTTAAGGATACCATTGAATTTGAGCCGTATCTAACCACTCTCCCAAAACATCAATACATACCATTGCTTAAATTCCGCACGGCAAACCATAAATTCTTAATAGAAACTGGACGCTGACTTAACAGACGTATTCCTTACCACCAAAGAAAGTGCTCACATTGTCAATTAAACGATTTAGCTGATTCCTTTGAGCCGGAATTTTTTTTTTTCATTTCTTTAAAGCCGGGATTTTTATTTCGCCTAATACACTGGCCAGATCTTTTTTTTCGTGAACTTGAAAGACAGAATTGTTTTTTGAGTTTTACTATTCGTAGAATAAGAAGAGCTGTTGTCGGTCTACTCAACGTCTGCGTCGTCAGGTTGGTTTTCAGTTGTTAGCCAAGTCCTGTTATTTCAGCAACCACTTCGTTATCTGCTAGTTTGCCCTTTGTTTAAAACAAAACGAAAGCAGTTGATCCAGCGATATTATTTTACTAACCCAAATGTCCTCAAATTCAAGGAAAATGCAACCCTAGAACAATTAAGCTCATTCGTTAATATACTTTTAAACTATTTTCGATAGTATTGATGTTGTTTTATTTTACTTCTCAGTGATGTTACGCATTTTATGTCTCCACAGTTGATTATTTATTCATGTTCACTATCTGCTGCATAACTGAGTGGATATTATTGTGTCGTCTACCCGGCTAATGGTATTTTTTTAATTATCGTTTACCACAAGATCCTTATTTCAGAAAATTACATGTGTTCATTTCCCCCATTCTAACCCAAAATTTTGAATGGCCCGGTAGAAATGTTTCCGTGCAGACGACACCATAAGCTACACTCTTATGTTTTCCTTACGTATATAATGTGTCATGTTTATACTGTCATAATTATCAACTTACCTACCATGATTAATCCATGAATATAACGCACTATGTATATATATTTTAGCACTGAATAACTTGTACATAAAAAGAAAGCATGGTCCATTCTTAAACATTATATACACTGCCGTGATTGGATATAATAAAAATAGCGACAGTCTCGCGATACCCGAACATCTTAAATGTGTCCACCGTTACACCGAATACACGCAAGAATGCGACGTCGCATGCTTCTAAAGTAACGACTGACAAATTCTACAGCTAATGTGTTCCATTCGCGGACAAGTGCTGCTGCAAGGTCCTGAACACTTTGGATAAGGTCCTCCTGACGTACACGACGTCCCAATTATGCTCGATGTTTCGTCAGTCGTTACGTTAGAAGCATGCGATGTCGCATTTTTGAGTGTATTCGGTGTATTCGGTGTAACGGTGTACACATGAGATATTAGCGAGGTTTTGAAAAAATTTCTGTGTATTTGAATGGGCTTAGACTGCTAAATCTAGCTATAGTCGCTAATCTTTACATTTTTTAAGTTTTGTTAATTTCGTTTTCACACCTATGTTTTTAAAGTTTGATTTATTTTTTAAGTATTCGGTATATTTTGATGAAATTTTGTGTGAACATCAATCAAAGATGTTATTAAAAGATAAACATGCTACAATTGTTAGTTCTTTCTTACAGTCTCAGATTTTGCAGGAAAACAAAGTGGATACTTTTTATTTTTGTTGAGTATATTATTATTATTATTATTATTATTCAATAGTATATCATTACTTATAGCACGTATATTTCTCCCCCCCCCCCCCCCACACCTAACCCCCTATCCCAAGTTGTCTCCCCTCTCCTCACTCCACCCACTGCTGTACCGTTCTACTCTTACCTCATTACCCATGATTATGCTAAACCTTGATTGTTCCATTGTACCCTTGTACCCGTAAATGGAAAAAATGTAACTGCTATTTTTCCTCATGTTGTTACCATGCAAAATGTAACCAAAGTGAAATAAAGTATATGTTGTTGTTGTTGTATAAGAATAGTATAAATTAAATTGTTTACTATATATGTGTGTGGGTGGGGGTGGGGGTGGGTGCGTTTGCGTGTGTGTGTGCGCAGCAATTGATCGTTTTATTATCATATTCATTCCCATTCCTGTTTTCTTATATTCTTACAGTTCTGACCGATTTGTTATACTTTGTATCAATGTTTCCTTGTTCTGGTTTACATCTGGTGTAGTTCTAGAAACCAAACGTGTAAGAGTGAGGTTTGGTGCACCCTAGAACCTGGTTTAAACCACCAGCGGCCTTTTTTGCCACTGACCGTTTCAAGGCGGTAGCCGTATTGTCAACCCTTATGTGTTTGTGATGTCTTATTTTTCCTTTTATTCATCTTTATAAACTTATATAGTTGTTCTTTTTTCTTTGTGTGCTTCTGGTTGATTTTCGTCCTTGAATGCTACTTTTCCTGTTCGATTTGATATCTACTTTTATCATTTACTTAAGGTTTCGCCTGTTAGTTGAATGGTCCGGTTTCCCCGGCCTTTTGATTCTGCTTCATTCTTTGACTGGTACCATTTCCACACACGCCATGTTTCAACCTCAACCTCCGAAGATTGGAAGCGGCTAAAAACATTCCAAATATACAATTTGTAAGTTGTTTGTTTTCCCGGAGCAATGATGTAAAACATGTTTATAATGCAATATTACCGTTATATGTGGCACAGCTTTGACTTACTGAGTATAGCGGTCTACGGTTCATGTGTTTTGCGTTGGTTTGGTATAGTTATTGTTAAAAACGTGTTTCTATAATTAATATCGTCTTTATGATTCAGGAGACCATGAGCACTGTCAATCAAAAAAATGAATATGTGATGTTGGCTACATTCGAGATAGTTCGGAAAACATTTGTGAAAACGTGTTTCTATAATTAATATCGTCTTTATGATTCAGGAGACCATGAGCACTGTCAATCAAAAAAATGTATATGTGATGTTGGCTACATTCCAGATAGTTGGGAAAACATTTGTGAAAACGAAGGTATGTAATTTTGTTTTATTTGATGATTTAGAAACATTCAAACATACTGTCCATTGCTTAGATGAAGATATAATAGCCACAAATATCTCAAACTCGAAATAGTACACATCTGTATAATATATAACATAAAGTAAATATTGATTTCAATTCTCTATATGGATGGTACTTTTTATTAATACAGTCTTCACGAAAAACATTTTGAGCTACTAGCCCGTCGGGCGTGTGACTTGTAAACATTTTTACTGACCCAAATTGTTTAAAGTGTAATTTGGGTGTTATTTTTAGACAAATATGTATATTGTCACAAAAAGTAGCATTCGCTATATAATAATATCACAAATAAAATAAAGAACTTGATTGTTTTAACACTTTATTGTCAGTCTGGTCTGAAAATTGCGGGTTCTGTTTATTTCATAAATTTCTTTTGACTCACTGCATTACTCCGCCGGTATTCGTCTGCCGCGTTTCGCTCCTTCGAAATAACGAAAAAAGCTCATCGTAGGTTACAAATTAAACCGGAAACGATCTTCAGTTTATTATCAGTCGGGTTACATCACGGTATTGATTCATACTAAATATTGCTCCTTCGTCCACAAGCTCGTTCGAAAACGGCAAACAAAATTGAAAACCAGTCTGTTCTGAAACCGAGAGTCGTTTCCGGCGATGTATAAACATATAATAAATCGACTTTTAAATAAGTTCTCACGAAAAGTCGTTAATGTTTGGGTCAGATTTCATTCTGATACATTTTGGCATTACATTACGTGGTCTAGCCTTAATTCCATTAAGCGATGGGAAAGCTTGTATATAACGGCTATTTTGACAATAAAACACGTTTAAAACATTGTTTACTGAAAAACAAAATGAGATAACCTGTTTAAAATTACCTATTAAATGTTTTAATTTTACAATATGCAAACTTTTAAAGCCGAAATTAATGTTTTATTTTATATCCCAGCCATCCCCGTTTTCGCTTTTTGGAGAAGGGGTTTGGTGGGGTATGAATGTTTATACTCGGACCAAGTAATGATATTTTCGTCTAATTTTGAACATGCAGGACGGGCATGTCGGCTTGCAATATTTACATGCCCGACTTGATTTTTACTGACCGCGGGCTTCGGGCTACCGGCTAATGTCGAAGACTAATTGTCTGGTTGTTTGCAAATGTTTCCTGTTTACATTTTAATTTATTAATGGTAAATACGTTCCGACGAGATGAATCGAACATAGGTAACCGCGAGAAAGACACTTGCATTTAACGTATTGATTTGCACATAGTGCTAATTGTATTACATGAGTGGTACATTATTGAATCGTTGTATATATTTTAATTTTGGGTGACAAGATGTTCATGTACTTGTATGTTATGTTTTGTGTCAATAGGTTAGATTTATCACAGTCACAATTTAATTACAGTCACACTAACCTTAAACTTATCCTTTTCTACGTGATATAAAGTTATGCATATGATATATTTATGAAGATGTATGTGTGTGTGTTTCCTTTGGGGTCGATCGCATTACGTGGTCCCGCCTGAATGTCATTACACGATGAGAAATTTTATAATAGCAGGATTTTATAACGGATATTTAGACAATAAATCATGTTTAAAGACATTTTTACAAAAAACATGCGATAACCTGCTTAAAATTACGTATTTAATGTTTAAATTTTACAATATGCAAACTTTTTAAGCTGAAATTCAGTTTTTATTTCATATCCCAGCCAACCCCGATTTCTCCTCGTGGAGAAGGAGTTGGATGGACTATGAAAATTAATACTCGGACCACGTAATGTGCAAGTTACGGTTTAAGGCCACAGTTAACCTACACCTGATATGTTTTGCATATTTTCGGTTTAAAAACTGAATCTGGATATGTATTGTTTCCCAAAGGATAAGGTAATAAATATCAGTAAGCATGACAAATGCATACAAATTAGTAGAGTTATTATAGTTCGCGGTCCAGGGCCAAACGTTTGGCATCAATGCTTATCTATGTCTTAGTACGGTGTCAATCGCTATAGGGGAGAAAGTCAGCTTGCATTTTGTTCTGGGCATCAAAATCTAATTCAAAGGTCAAATGAGAGCACAAATAACTATTCAACCATAAGTATAGTGTATTATCAATGTCCGTTATGTAAATGAGAGGTTATTTATGTATACAACTGTTCTAAACTATTTGGACACCGTACACGAAATAAAATACATTTCATGCTGTCAAATTTATGTAAATTGAAATGGATATCAAGTAAGTGTAAAAACCTTAATTCTATATGTGTATGCTCATAATGAATGATAAATATGATTTTCAGAGATTCAGATACAATTAAATATATTAATTAATATTTGCATGTTTAGCAGAATTAATATATATATAGAACTTTATCATGCAACGAATGTTTCTACTATACAAATACAGCTACTTCCTACTATCCTAATATTTGCCGCCCAGCTGCTGTAGTATGCTAGTTGTGTACACGTGCTATTGTTCGACAATGCATTATCAAAAGAAAGTATTTTGCACTTCTTATCAATATAAATACAATTAACCGCCGAACACATATTTAGCCGAAGTTTCTGCTTGTTGTTTCCATTGTTTTTTCAGGTAAGTTATGTTATTTTAAACAGTTTGCATGATAATAGAGCCAAACGTGACTATATGTTGTAAGATAAATATATATGTTGTGTGTAAAATATATATATTAAATACAAAAATATATATGATACAGACAAATTTATATGTTACTCCGAAAAATATGTATTTTGTCCCTAAAATATATATTGTTGAGGCAAATATATATGTTACTCCGAAAAATAACATGTGTCCCCAAAAATAGATATTGTAGACGAAAATATATATGTTATTCCGAAAAATCTAATCGCTTTCTAAAAATATTGTCTCTTTAAATATATATTGAAGATATAAATATGTATATAATTTCGAAACAACTCAAACAAGCTGTTTTTTATTAACATGATTAATACAACTGGAATATAATGGAAATGATTATTGGAAGTTTGTCAGCCGCGCAGGTGTCACATCTATTGATGTAAAGGGTTATGTCATCTTTCATGGAAAACCAATAGAAGTGTCGCATCATTTTTTCTTTTGTTTTCTTACAACTGAGGTGTTCAGAAATAATACAACCATGCATTTGATGCATTATTTCTGATCTTAATTCTCTTGGTACTACAAACTGCAAGTATTCTCCGGTGACATTTTTCTTCTTGAAATTCTTGACAAGCAGACCGTCTCTTACTTCTAGCATGTCCTACAGTACCCAAAAATGTCTCGATGCGGGACTCATAGTAGACATGTCTTTATTGTCGGTTTACTTTTCGCTAGTTTAGGTTTCAAGATTGGTCCAATGTCACTATTACTCTCCTGTAGTTTTTGGAGTTCTGTGGTCGATCCGCCACCGGCGCATGACCATTGGATACCTTGATGACCTGTCTGTATCTTTTCAACATCAGGTGATTTTGAATGAATGAATGAATGGTGTTTTACGGCACGTCGACACATAAATAGGTCATATTGTGCGCAAAAAAAATAATATGTTTTTGATGGACCTGGTTGTTCGCACTGTTGACTTTCACTTTTGATAACATCTGTACAATTCTCTTCTGTTTGGTATATATCTACTGTTGGGTCTATGCCTCTAGGGAAGTGTACATCATCGTAAAATCGCTGTAGCATCATGCCTGCGGCGCGTTTATGCCACTTCTTGCATGGGCAACATTTTAGTGATTCTAACATCAACCCTTCATTGCAATTACAGTATTTTGAATTTTGACATCGGGATAGGGCATCCCAAATGACCTTGTTTCTTTCCCGGGAGATATTCTATTGCAAAGTCGTATTGGGAAAATATTTCTATCCACCTTGCGATTTTCCCCCGTGGCTCTTTCAATTTGAAAAGCCACACAAGTGCCTGGTAGTCAGTTCTGACCAAGAACCTCCGGCTCAATATGTACTGTCGAAATTACTCAATGAAGTAACGAACCGCTAACAGTTCTTTCTCTGTGACACAATAACTACTCTCTGCTTTGTTGAGTGCCCTACTTGCGTAAGCCATAACTCGCTCCCTCCCTTCTTGTTTCTGGGAGACTACTGCTCCGATTCCCACATCTGAGGCATCCGTATCCAGTGTGAACTTGCCTCCATCATTCTGGGGATAACCCATGCTTTCAGGGCTGACAAGAACTTTCGTCAAGTTTTGAAATGCATCTTCACATGTTTCACTCCATATAAACTCCTCACCCTTCTTAATGAGTTCAAGCATTGGTATAACCATCTTCGAAAAGTCCTTAACAAAACGGCGATAGTATGACCCCATGGCCACAAACTGCTTAACGTGTTTGGAAGTATGGAGGTCTCGGCCATTCACTTATCTTTGAGATATTTGTAGGATTGTGTCTCACACCAGCGCCAGATACTACATGACCCAAAATGTGACTTCATTCTGTAAGAGCTCACACTTTTCTGGTTTTAATTTGAGACCCGCACATTGTAACCGCTAAAGTTTTTGTTCTACTCTCTTGAGGTGCTCATCGAAGTTGGAGCTAAACACTACTATGTCGATGTAGATGAGGCAGGTTTCCCACTGTTCAGTAGGAACGCCAGCCCTATGGCGTATGAATATTTATCAAACAAGGTCACGTGATAAAATCGATAACAAAATGACATTATTGGGAAAATTTTCACTGGTCAGATTTATACACCTCTTATCTATAAACTGTGATTATGACAAAACACAATCACAGATCGTTGTTAAAGTAATAATATTCACAAACTACATTGGTCGAACAGAATTGGTGTACACTTCGTGTAATTCCCATTAATAGTTAAAGGTATTTTTCAAAGGGATAAATTTAGGTTGTTTTAAGGTTTAAATTGCCAAAAATGCGCTTTTAAATCAAAATCGATTTATTTTGTCATTTTAGAAGCGAGAATAAAAACAAATGCATGTACGCGTAGATAAATCTTTCCTCTGTCCATATGCAAATTTTTAATGAAATCGGAGACAAGTACTTTTTTTTCCCCAAAATTAACTAACATGACCCACGGACTCAAAGACGGCATAATGCATATACATTTACAGACGCGACCGGGTACACAATAAATGAAATAATTCCATTATTTCAATACATATATTTCAAATGTATGTATCCATGAATTCCAGATTAAATTTCTGATCTATACATGCTTTTGGTTTATGCCGGAGTGCTCAGAATAGGTTTTAACAAACAAAATTGTAACGGTACGTCGGGAAAGGAAATGAGGATTGTGAACATATATGTTGCAGTGCTAATTTTCTGAATCCGAAAAAAATGCAAAAAAATTAAGTTTTAACAGCGAGAATGAATTTTTTTTCACGAAAGTGTTCATTGACATGTCTACTATTAAAACCCAAAATTTAAAGTCAATCAGAAAAAAGTACTTTTTTTTCCCCAAAATTAACAAAGTACACCGTGTTCGCTAAAATATGAACAATCGCCTTTCGAAGTTAATGTACACGCGGGATATAAAACCATGAAATTGTGAAATCCTTTTTAAGAGATATATTGATTTCGACATTGTTCTGTATTTAATAAATTATTAGAGTAGAATGTTCACCGTTTTTCTCAAGGACACCATTACGGTAGTATCCCTGCAGCCCCGCCCCTCATTCCACCCCCACCACCCTCCATACCGTATTGATTAGGCTGCTAATGCGCAGTTTTAATCAAATTTGATTTATTTCATCATTTTAGAAGCGAGAGAAAAAAACAAAAGCATGTACGCGTAAATACATCTTTCCTCTGTAGATATGTAAAATATAAAAAAAATCGGAGGCAAGTACTTTTTTCCCCCGAAAATTAACAAAGTACACCGTAATCGTTTAAATACGCCGAATCGACGTTCCAAATCGATCTTCGCACGGAATAAAATTGTGGAATTATGAATTCATTTATAAAGATAAATCGATTTCAGCATTGTTCAGTAGTTGTTATATTATTGATGTAGTATGTTAACAGTATTTATGAGAGCAACATTACGGTAGTATCCCTCCAACCCCGTGGGTTTCCCCCCTCCAACCCGTACATACAATACGTTGTGTATTGCTGAGAATGCGCCTTTTATTCAAATCGATTTATTTCGTCATTTTAGAAGCGAGCATAATAACAAAATCATATAGATACATCTCTCCTCTGTATATATGTAGAATTTCAATAAACGGAGACAAGTACTAATTAAGTAACAGGACCGTCCGACCCAAAGACGGCAACATTCATATTCATTAAGGAAAGACGACCGGCTACAGAAACAATTAAATAATTTCGTTATGTAAACACATATATTTAAAATGTATGTGTTCATGTATTTTACACTAATTTTTTTATCTATACATGCTTTGGGTTTATGTCAGAGTGGCCAATTTATTTTAACAAACAATGTTGCAACGGTATATCGGAAAATGAAATCATGATGGCGGCAACATACGTTGCAGAGTTAATTTTCGAAATCAGAAAAAGCGATAAACTAATATAAGTTTAACAGGCAAAAAGGAGTATATTCTTTTAACTGTTCGTTTAAAACTGAGGGGGCGACTTGAGTTTTCAAGAAAGCAAGATTGGCATGTGTCCCTTTAACCAAGTAAATAAATGACTGACGAGTAACATACATGCTACTGTCGGTAACAAACATGATTATGTGTAGACTCGAAGATTTCATAACATAAACGTGGACATGACATTGTGTCAATGGAGCACTTGCCAGATTTGTGGTGTTGTGAAACACTGTACGCGTGAATCCAAAAAGTGCGGGTCGTTTATATTTATAGGGCATATATAGTTATATATATATATTTATATATATTATTCTTTTATATTTATATGGTCCCAGAACGCAGTCATACTCACTACTATATTGAAAGTAAATACTGAATATACATGTGCGGTGCGTTACGATTTGTAGTATTTGAAAACAGACATATTAAACATTTCCCTGAACATATATACTATATTCATAGAAGTATTATTTCCGGGAAAAAAAATACATGTTTGTTTTCAGCAGTTGAAATCTACTATATTCTGCGAATATTGCTATTTTGAAAATACATCTGTTTTCATCAAATAGCATGTTTTGTTTGTTTTAATATATATGTTTTTTAATTTATGATTTAAAAAAAAAATGGATGATCGGAATATGTCTTACACACTGTTGAATCCTGTAATTTAACAACAAGTGGTTTGGTTCACAGGCGACAGTATCGGTGAACAAAACCACTTGTTTTACTGGATTCAACATTGTGCAAGAAAATATTCATATATTATACCATTAATATTATAACATGTGTGTTGTAACATATGCTTATCCTTGGATAGTGGATGTCTGCAGGGAACTTGACCTTTTACCTAAAAATCAAACGATCATCCTCTTTCCACTGTCCAACAATGAAGTTTCATGAAATTTGCTTTAGGTAAGAGGAAAAACTGTGTGGGCAATACTTTTCATTTTCCGGTCATGGTAACGGACCTTTCAACTACTGACTTCAAAATAAACAGGGATTATCATTTCACCAAAGGCATTTAAAGTATGAAGTTTTATGAAATTAGCTTCAGAGAAAGTAATAAAGAGTTTGTACAAAGTTTCGTCAAAATCCAACAAGTAGCGCAGACAAGATTTGTGACAGACGAACGGAACGGCCAAATATAATCTGTCTCACCTACCACTTTGTGGTGGAAGACATAATTATAAAGACAATATTTAGTTCATATGTATACTTTATTAAGCAAATAATTGAGCGAACATAAACTTCAGCATTGACTCTGGCCAGTGGTGTACATGGAGTCTTCTTCCACATGACGTGCAGACTGAAAGAAAAGAAAGACATAGAATTTAATATAAGTCGAGCAGAGTATTCAATTTGAATCAGGTGTTGCGAGAGGGATCTAGGGCATATTTAGGGGAATGGGACAGTTTAAAATTTAATTATTGTTTAACGCCTCATCAACACGTTGTTTAGGTTATTTCGAACCGCCCGAAAGAGAGGAGGAAAGATACATAGGCATCCAGGAACCCTGCCCTACGCTTACTACCGATTAGATACCTATGGTTCTTTAACGTGCTTGGAGGGAGGACAGACTCCGATCCACAGGACCACCCGGTTTACGTTCCCATCAGACGAACGAGGCTAGCAGGACACATCGAAGTAACCCAGTGGCGCCAGTAAGAATTGAATCCGTGTTCACTGGATTCAAAGCCGATATGCTATAAACGTCCCTTGACCAAAACTGAGTAAATGGCACATCAAGTAAAGGGTCAATACATATTATATTGTGTATCATACGAGTATATGATTGAACTGACATGATTATAGAACCATTTTAATGTATGTTTCACCCAACAGTACAGCAAGAATCTATTATAAGGAAAGTTAAATCTGACAGAGGGTGCAATGTTCTATAAGCCATTTTTACTAGAAGGGGAATAAAATACAAGTCTGGCCAAAAATCTAAAATTGTTAAATTTTACACGTTTTGTTCATACGATATTTTACTTTAATGACTTAGTAAGGTCATTTTACATGGGGAGAAAACATTAATATACAACTATTTATTTTCTCTCTCAAAACCTGGTGATGCCGCTAGTTTTAGAAATAAAACATGATTAAATAGGGCAGTTGAGAAGACACTTATGTAGATGTGTGGTCTGTTCTGATGTGAAAATGTGTAAAACAGACACAAGATTGGAAATTTGCTCTGTGTCAATTTAATAAATTGAGGACCCATCACATAGACCAATTAGATGATGTTAAAGGGACACACGACAATCTTGAAGTATTTATCAAGCTTTAACATTAGCATCTCCATTTGTTAACCTGGTAACATGTTAAATTCAAACCTGCTTGCATTAAAAGTTAAATAAATTATTATAGGTGCACTATTATCAACAGTAAGTAATGTGTAAAACAATTTCTTCTGAACTATTCTAGTAAATAATATTAATGATGCACAAATGCAAACTATGCAGAAAAAAAAATTAACCGAACTCCAGAAGTTTTAAACCAATAAAGACTGCCTAGTGTCCCTTTAACACAACTTGTTTTCGCATGTATCCAGTGCATGTAGTTTACACGAGCTCATATGACAATCACGCTGCACTATCACTGAAATATTTTTACTCTAACTTTGAACAGCACCGTGCAAGCATAACACAAGCTCCATTTAAAGAACTACACAAGTGCAAACAATTTTTAAAAAGGCTCTTACCTCCATATGATCCAATGGCATTTAATACGGCTTGACATTCTGAAGTCGTCAGTATCAATTCACTTAGAGCTGCTCAAGGGCACGATTCACATTTGAGACCTCTCTGAAAACAACATCAGTCCAATGTCAATGATCAAACAGACATAGTTTATCCTTTGTTATACATAATGTAACATATTTAAAAAAGAAAAGATAAAATAACTAAATTGAATAAAGCATGAATACTACTTGTGCTCAATAACACTGTTAATGAAATCTAATTCAAAGGTCAAATGAGAGCACAAATAACTATTCAACCATAAGTATAGTGTATTATCAATGTCCGTTATGTAAATGAGAGGTTATTTATGTATACAACTGTTCTAAACTATTTGGACACCGTACACGAAATAAAATACATTTCATGCTGTCAAATTTATGTAAATTGAAATGGATATCAAGTAAGTGTAAAAACCTTAATTCTATATGTGTATGCTCATAATGAATGATAAATATGATTTTCAGAGATTCAGATACAATTAAATATATTAATTAATATTTGCATGTTTAGCAGAATTAATATATATATAGAACTTTATCATGCAACGAATGTTTCTACTATACAAATACAGCTACTTCCTACTATCCTAATATTTGCCGCCCAGCTGCTGTAGTATGCTAGTTGTGTACACGTGCTATTGTTCGACAATGCATTATCAAAAGAAAGTATTTTGCACTTCTTATCAATATAAATACAATTAACCGCCGAACACATATTTAGCCGAAGTTTCTGCTTGTTGTTTCCATTGTTTTTCAGGTAAGTTATGTTATTTTAAACAGTTTGCATGATAATAGAGCCAAACGTGACTATATGTTGTAAGATAAATATATATGTTGTGTGTAAAATATATATATTAAATACAAAAATATATATGATACAGACAAATTTATATGTTACTCCGAAAAATATGTATTTTGTCCCTAAAATATATATTGTTGAGGCAAATATATATGTTACTCCGAAAAATAACATGTGTCCCCAAAAATAGATATTGTAGACGAAAATATATATGTTATTCCGAAAAATCTAATCGCTTTCTAAAAATATAGTCTCTTTAAATATATATTGAAGATATAAATATGTATATAATTTCGAAACAACTCAAACAAGCTGTTTTTTATTAACATGATTAATACAACTGGAATATAATGGAAATGATTATTGGAAGTTTGTCAGCCGCGCAGGTGTCACATCTATTGATGTAAAGGGTTATGTCATCTTTCATGGAAAACCAATAGAAGTGTCGCATCATTTTTTCTTTTGTTTTCTTACAACTGAGGTGTTCAGAAATAATACAACCATGCATTTGATGCATTATTTCTGATCTTAATTCTCTTGGTACTACAAACTGCAAGTATTCTCCGGTGACATTTTTCTTCTTGAAATTCTTGACAAGCAGACCGTCTCTTACTTCTAGCATGTCCTACAGTACCCAAAAATGTCTCGATGCGGGACTCATAGTAGACATGTCTTTATTGTCGGTTTACTTTTCGCTAGTTTAGGTTTCAAGATTGGTCCAATGTCACTATTACTCTCCTGTAGTTTTTGGAGTTCTGTGGTCGATCCGCCACCGGCGCATGACCATTGGATACCTTGATGACCTGTCTGTATCTTTTCAACATCAGGTGATTTTGAATGAATGAATGAATGGTGTTTTACGGCACGTCGACACATAAATAGGTCATATTGTGCGCAAAAAAAAAAATATGTTTTTGATGGACCTGGTTGTTCGCACTGTTGACTTTCACTTTTGATAACATCTGTACAATTCTCTTCTGTTTGGTATATATCTACTGTTGGGTCTATGCCTCTAGGGAAGTGTACATCATCGTAAAATCGCTGTAGCATCATGCCTGCGGCGCGTTTATGCCACTTCTTGCATGGGCAACATTTTAGTGATTCTAACATCAACCCTTCATTGCAATTACAGTATTTTGAATTTTGACATCGGGATAGGGCATCCCAAATGACCTTGTTTCTTTCCCGGGAGATATTCTATTGCAAAGTCGTATTGGGAAAATATTTCTATCCACCTTGCGATTTTCCCCCGTGGCTCTTTCAATTTGAAAAGCCACACAAGTGCCTGGTAGTCAGTTCTGACCAAGAACCTCCGGCCCAATATGTACTGTCGAAATTACTCAATGAAGTAACGAACCGCTAACAGTTCTTTCTCTGTGACACAATAACTACTCTCTGCTTTGTTGAGTGCCCTACTTGCGTAAGCCATAACTCGCTCCCTCCCTTCTTGTTTCTGGGAGACTACTGCTCCGATTCCCACATCTGAGGCATCCGTATCCAGTGTGAACTTGCCTCCATCATTCTGGGGATAACCCATGCTTTCAGGGCTGACAAGAACTTTCGTCAAGTTTTGAAATGCATCTTCACATGTTTCACTCCATATAAACTCCTCACCCTTCTTAATGAGTTCAAGCATTGGTATAACCATCTTCGAAAAGTCCTTAACAAAACGGCGATAGTATGACCCCATGGCCACAAACTGCTTAACGTGTTTGGAAGTATGGAGGTCTCGGCCATTCACTTATCTTTGAGATATTTGTAGGATTGTGTCTCACACCAGCGCCAGATACTACATGACCCAAAATGTGACTTCATTCTGTAAGAGCTCACACTTTTCTGGTTTTAATTTGAGACCCGCACATTGTAACCGCTAAAGTTTTTGTTCTACTCTCTTGAGGTGCTCATCGAAGTTGGAGCTAAACACTACTATGTCGATGTAGATGAGGCAGGTTTCCCACTGTTCAGTAGGAACGCCAGCCCTATGGCGTATGAATATTTATCAAACAAGGTCACGTGATAAAATCGATAACAAAATGACATTATTGGGAAAATTTTCACTGGTCAGATTTATACACCTCTTATCTATAAACTGTGATTATGACAAAACACAATCACAGATCGTTGTTAAAGTAATAATATTCACAAACTACATTGGTCGAACAGAATTGGTGTACACTTCGTGTAATTCCCATTAATAGTTAAAGGTATTTTTCAAAGGGATAAATTTAGGTTGTTTTAAGGTTTAAATTGCCAAAAATGCGCTTTTAAATCAAAATCGATTTATTTTGTCATTTTAGAAGCGAGAATAAAAACAAATGCATGTACGCGTAGATAAATCTTTCCTCTGTCCATATGCAAATTTTTAATGAAATCGGAGACAAGTACTTTTTTTTCCCCAAAATTAACTAACATGACCCACGGACTCAAAGACGGCATAATGCATATACATTTACAGACGCGACCGGGTACACAATAAATGAAATAATTCCATTATTTCAATACATATATTTCAAATGTATGTATCCATGAATTCCAGATTAAATTTCTGATCTATACATGCTTTTGGTTTATGCCGGAGTGCTCAGAATAGGCTTTAACAAACAAAATTGTAACGGTACGTCGGGAAAGGAAATGAGGATTGTGAACATATATGTTGCAGTGCTAATTTTCTGAATCCGAAAAAAATGCAAAAAAATTAAGTTTTAACAGCGAGAATGAATTTTTTTTCACGAAAGTGTTCATTGACATGTCTACTATTAAAACCCAAAATTTAAAGTCAATCAGAAAAAAGTACTTTTTTTTCCCCAAAATTAACAAAGTACACCGTGTTCGCTAAAATATGAACAATCGCCTTTCGAAGTTAATGTACACGCGGGATATAAAACCATGAAATTGTGAAATCCTTTTTAAGAGATATATTGATTTCAACATTGTTCTGTATTTAATAAATTATTAGAGTAGAATGTTCACCGTTTTTCTCAAGGACACTATTACGGTAGTATCCCTGCAGCCCCGCCCCTCATTCCACCCCCACCACCCTCCATACCGTATTGATTAGGCTGCTAATGCGCAGTTTTAATCAAATTTGATTTATTTCATCATTTTAGAAGCGAGAGAAAAAAACAAAAGCATGTACGCGTAAATACATCTTTCCTCTGTAGATATGTAAAATATAAAAAAAATCGGAGGCAAGTACTTTTTTCCCCCGAAAATTAACAAAGTACACCGTAATCGTTTAAATACGCCGAATCGACGTTCCAAATCGATCTTCGCACGGAATAAAATTGTGGAATTATGAATTCATTTATAAAGATAAATCGATTTCAGCATTGTTCAGTAGTTGTTATATTATTGATGTAGTATGTTAACAGTATTTATGAGAGCAACATTACGGTAGTATCCCTCCAACCCCGTGGGTTTCCCCCCTCCAACCCGTACATACAATACGTTGTGTATTGCTGAGAATGCGCCTTTTATTCAAATCGATTTATTTCGTCATTTTAGAAGCGAGCATAATAACAAAATCATATAGATACATCTCTCCTCTGTATATATGTAGAATTTCAATAAACGGAGACAAGTACTAATTAAGTAACAGGACCGTCCGACCCAAAGACGGCAACATTCATATTCATTAAGGAAAGACGACCGGCTACAGAAACAATTAAATAATTTCGTTATGTAAACACATATATTTAAAATGTATGTGTTCATGTATTTTACACTAATTTTTTTATCTATACATGCTTTGGGTTTATGTCAGAGTGGCCAATTTATTTTAACAAACAATGTTGCAACGGTATATCGGAAAATGAAATCATGATGGCGGCAACATACGTTGCAGAGTTAATTTTCGAAATCAGAAAAAGCGATAAACTAATATAAGTTTAACAGGCAAAAAGGAGTATATTCTTTTAACTGTTCGTTTAAAACTGAGGGGGCGACTTGAGTTTTCAAGAAAGCAAGATTGGCATGTGTCCCTTTAACCAAGTAAATAAATGACTGACGAGTAACATACATGCTACTGTCGGTAACAAACATGATTATGTGTAGACTCGAAGATTTCATAACATAAACGTGGACATGACATTGTGTCAATGGAGCACTTGCCAGATTTGTGGTGTTGTGAAACACTGTACGCGTGAATCCAAAAAGTGCGGGTCGTTTATATTTATAGGGCATATATAGTTATATATATATATTTATATATATTATTCTTTTATATTTATATGGTCCCAGAACGCAGTCATACTCACTACTATATTGAAAGTAAATACTGAATATACATGTGCGGTGCGTTACGATTTGTAGTATTTGAAAACAGACATATTAAACATTTCCCTGAACATATATACTATATTCATAGAAGTATTATTTCCGGGAAAAAAAATACATGTTTGTTTTCAGCAGTTGAAATCTACTATATTCTGCGAATATTGCTATTTTGAAAATACGTCTGTTTTCATCAAATAGCATGTTTTGTTTGTTTTAATATATATGTTTTTTAATTTATGATTTAAAAAAAAAATGGATGATCGGAATATGTCTTACACACTGTTGAATCCTGTAATTTAACAACAAGTGGTTTGGTTCACAGGCGACAGTATCGGTGAACAAAACCACTTGTTTTACTGGATTCAACATTGTGCAAGAAAATATTCATATATTATACCATTAATATTATAACATGTGTGTTGTAACATATGCTTATCCTTGGATAGTGGATGTCTGCAGGGAACTTGACCTTTTACCTAAAAATCAAACGATCATCCTCTTTCCACTGTCCAACAATGAAGTTTCATGAAATTTGCTTTAGGTAAGAGGAAAAACTGTGTGGGCAATACTTTTCATTTTCCGGTCATGGTAACGGACCTTTCAACTACTGACTTCAAAATAAACAGGGATTATCATTTCACCAAAGGCATTTAAAGTATGAAGTTTTATGAAATTAGCTTCAGAGAAAGTAATAAAGAGTTTGTACAAAGTTTCGTCAAAATCCAACAAGTAGCGCAGACAAGATTTGTGACAGACGAACGGAAAGGCCAAATATAATCTGTCTCACCTACCACTTTGTGGTGGAAGACATAATTATAAAGACAATATTTAGTTCATATGTATACTTTATTAAGCAAATAATTGAGCGAACATAAACTTCAGCATTGACTCTGGCCAGTGGTGTACATGGAGTCTTCTTCCACATGACGTGCAGACTGAAAGAAAAGAAAGACATAGAATTTAATATAAGTCGAGCAGAGTATTCAATTTGAATCAGGTGTTGCGAGAGGGATCTAGGGCATATTTAGGGGAATGGGACAGTTTAAAATTTAATTATTGTTTAACGCCTCATCAACACGTTGTTTAGGTTATTTCGAACCGCCCGAAAGAGAGGAGGAAAGATACATAGGCATCCAGGAACCCTGCCCTACGCTTACTACCGATTAGATACCTATGGTTCTTTAACGTGCTTGGAGGGAGGACAGACTCCGATCCACAGGACCACCCGGTTTACGTTCCCATCAGACGAACGAGGCTAGCAGGACACATCGAAGTAACCCAGTGGCGCCAGTAAGAATTGAATCGTGTTCACTGGATTCAAAGCCGATATGCTATAAACGTCCCTTGACCAAAACTGAGTAAATGGCACATCAAGTAAAGGGTCAATACATATTATATTGTGTATCATACGAGTATATGATTGAACTGACATGATTATAGAACCATTTTAATGTATGTTTCACCCAACAGTACAGCAAGAATCTATTATAAGGAAAGTTAAATCTGACAGAGGGTGCAATGTTCTATAAGCCATTTTTACTAGAGGGAATAAAATACAAGTCTGGCAAAATCTAAAATTGTTAAATTTTACACGTTTTGTTCATACGATATTTTACTTTAATGACTTAGTAGGTCATTTTACATGGGGGAGAAACTATAATATACAACTATTTATTTTCTCTTCTCAAAACCTGGTGATGCGCTAGTTTTAGAAATAAAACATGATTAATAGGGCAGTTGAGAAGACACTTATGTAGATGTGTGGTCTGTTCTGATGTGAAAATGTGTAAAACAGACAAAAGATTGGAAATTTGCTCTGTGTCAATTTAATAATTGAGGACCCATCACATAGACCAATTAGATGATGTTAAAGGGACACACGACAATCTTGAAGTATTTATCAAGCTTTAACATTAGCATCTCCATTTGTTAACCTGGTAACATGTTAAATTTAAACCTGCTTGCATTAAAAGTTAAATAAATTATTATAGGTGCACTATTATCAACAGTAAGTAATGTGTAAAACAATTTCTTCTGAACTAATCTAGTAAATAATATTAATGATGCACAAATGCAAACTATGCAGAAAAAAAAATTAACCGAACTCCAGAAGTTTTAAACCAATAAAGACTGCCTAGTGTCCCTTTAACACACTTGTTTTTCGCATGTATCCAGTGCATGTAGTTTACACGAGCTCATATGACAATCACGCTGCACTATCACTGAAATATTTTACTCTAACTTGAACAGCACCGTGCAAGGCATAACACAAGCTCCATTTAAAGAACTACACAAGTGCAACAATTTTTAAAAAGGCCTTACCTCCATAGATCCATTGGCATTTAATACGCTTGACATTCTGAAGTCGTCAGTATCAATTCACTTAGAGCTTGCTCAAGGGCACTGATTCACATTTGAGACCTCTCTGAAAAACAACATCAGTCCAATGTCAATGATCAAACAGACATAGTTTATCCTTAGGTTATACATATGTAACATATTTAAAAAAGAAAAGATAAAATAACTTAAAATTGAATAAAGCATGATACTACTTGTGCTCAATAACACTGTAATGAAATAAAAACATCTCTCATCAATTCATTATACATGAAAATATAATGTAGCCAACTGGAGATCCATTAAAAACATTGTTCCACTTTCACAGCATATTTCCAGCCCATGGAATAGTCATTTCTTTTGAGGACACACTGGAGGCAAGCCGTAGTAGCTACACCGCCTTAAAGGGCTTTTTAAGTGAAATGTCTTCTCGAAATTGGCTTGTTTTTTTTCGCAACAGAATGTAAATAAATGTAATTCAAAATCACTTCTTTGCTCAAAACTTTGCTGTACATAAATATTGAATCTGTCCGATTTCAGTCAATATGTCTTATGGCAGATTCAATTGTTTTTCAAATGGTAGTTGTATCGGGTTATGTATTCACGAATGTGCGAGAAAATGGGGGATAACATAACGATGTAAGACAAACGCTAACTATTTACATTCATGCATCTGAGGGGTGGGGGTGGAGGGGGTTTCTAGTTTTCTTACCCCTCCTTGTTTTCGGGTATGCAAGCTCCATCTACCCCCACACCCCCATCTACCGACTTGGGTGGGGCGGGGTGCGGGGGACATTGATAGCATTTCTACTAGCAATTGTTTTATCCACGAAATCTTCTACAGGTTACAGTACAATCCAGTTACTGGAAAGATCGGAGGTACACGAAAACACTTATAGTGATTATGAAACTTCTATTATAACACTATACACTACTTTTTTAGGCACTGTATTTGGCCAATGTCTCTAATATGCACGATCTAAAAGGGTGTGTACTGTTTATTAACAAACACATTTTAATGACAAAACAAATACCTTGATCATGGACCTCCAGCAGCAGACAATAATCCAAATCCAACTTGCAACAATAGTCAATTTCATCGTGTCAAGTATGTCACGGTGACCTTGTCAGTCACCAACACTGCATCGTGTTGACACATAATGGGACGTTATTTCGTCGCGTAAGGTAATTAGTTTTTTCATTATCTACGGTATGAAACACTGTACGCGTGTGTTAGACTCCATAGGTTCCCGTAGTGGCTCGCCGACGCAGCGCGCCCAATTTCGGGTGTAAAAAATGGCGTCCTGTTATAATTGAAAATTCGTAAAATACAAAGAAATAGTCCATGTTCGCGGAGTAAAATTGCGAACAGAATCTGATATTGTTATACGTCCGTGGCGTTCCTACTGGTTATCCTGTAACGCCAGCTCCGTGGTTCTGCTGAAAAGTTCTTCCACTACAGTTAAGCCCAAAATGGCATACGGGTCATTTCATATGTCCATACTTGCAAAAGAAAGCGCTCTTGGGTATGTCTGATTCCTCAAAGGGATTTGAAAATAACCACTGTTAGTCAAATGTACTGAATAACAGGATCCAAGATACCGCATCTAACTGTCCTGTACTCTGGGACATTGGGAACCATCTTGTTCACCAGTTCGTTAACACGCCTATAGTCGATGCATTGCCTTCAACACCTGATTTCCTGCGTAAAAGTACGGATAGGGATAAGCCAATGTAGATGTACTCTTGCGTATCCACGCCTTTTGCTAAAAGGTCTTCTATCGCCTTCCTCTCGCTCATCTGCGTATGCCAGAGGTACGCATCTAGGACTTTGCCTAACTGGTGCCAGGCATCTCCAGTATCTATAGAGTGCTTGGCTAAGTGAGTGAGTCCTAGATCCCATCGTTCTTGGAGAAGGTGTCCTGATACTTAGTAATAGCTAAGTCATGGCACGTTTTTCTTTCAAACTGTAGGTTTTACCAGATCTTTCCTAAACAAGTATTTAGTGATCTGGTACTGTTAGATATGATCATTCTGTACCTCTGATAAATTTCTGACTGCATTACCAATGCTTAGTTGTAGCCTTCGTATACAGAGAGTGTTGGAGTTTTTCATCTTCATAACTCATATTGGGTCAATACTTGGGGTGGATCTTTCACAACTCTGCCGACCGATTACCAGCATTTTGGTGTATTATACTGCTTTCGAAAACGGATTTAGTAGTCTTTTTTTTAGTCCTCCATGATTCAAATCTATTAAAGTTGAAGCCATTTTGTAGAGGTAGCTTTCTTTAAAATTCTCCTGTCGGTCAACAATATAATTCGTATCCTTGATAAATGGTCAGCCTCTTCACCGCACTAATAGACATCAATTACTGCTTCACTACCTCCTGGGATAGTGAAACTGTCGGCCGCTGTACGTGCGCACCTTATCATGAAGACCCACTTGTATACATGGTAACTCAACGCCATTCATGACTAGGATTCCTTTACTTTAGAGTAAGTCAGCTTGAGCCCCGCCCTAACTGTTTTGTACTCTATCTATCCCTAATATGCAATCGTCTTCTATGTCCTGCCATAATCAGTCGACATGATAAACGCCTCGTCAATATAGGTCCGGGTTCTTTGTGGTATTCAAACCGCAAATCTTGCTTCAGAGTCCCTCAATCCATCTAAGAACTTCCTTACGAGAGGCCTCATGTCGTCTTGTTCTATGATCTCTATAGCCATGTGCTCGATCGTATAATCTCTTCCACTCAGTTGCATATTCCTTCAGCTGTTTCTGCAGCTTTCTGTTCACGGTTACTATATTTAACCGCATAGGTCCCTAGGGGTTTCTATTACCCTGAACCGGCTATTCCAGTTACACACCTTTGGGTAGCTGAGAGAAAAGCGAATTCGCCAGCACCACTCTGTAATTTGGATAATAAACTGATCAAGCAATGTCATCTCACCCCTTTCTTCCATTGCTTCAAACGATTTCTCCATACGTTCCAATCCTCTTTGCCGTAAAAGCAGGTAGTTTTACGTCTTTGAACTCTACAACATCCTTTGTGTATGCCGGTAGGCCTATGTTCGAACCTCCCTTTCCATAAGAGCACCCCTTCCTCCCCGTTTTGTGCATCATGCCCTTGCCTGATCTCCGTGGCCAGAAGATGGTCTCTCTATAATTCTGATTTGAATTTTGGTTCGTACTAAATCTCTCTTGTTCAGATGTAATTTATTCTCTGGTCTCTACTCTCTCTACAAACATGCTCTTTGTCTTTCTACCCGCTCGTCAATACCTTGCAACTCTCAGCTGAACTAGATGGTTGGTTGTGCTGATTACCCGTCCTTCATAACATGCAGAGACATACTACATTATGCAGGACACTCGTTACATTGCTGCAATGTTCCTTGTATTTCTATTGTTTTCAGCAGTATGCGCAATGACCTGGTTCCGCTTGCATAGATTGATATTAGGGAGCTATTTGTTCTATCGGTAAACCATTACCGCTTCTTTTAGGGTATCGAACCCCGCTGTCGTACATTTTCATATCCTCGGGTCTTCCTACTAGTTTCCTTGAAGAATACCTCGGTTTCTGCATCACAGGCACTTTGGTCCAAGTCGTAGATAAAGGGGATGGCCCGATCCATTCTTCTTCGCCTTCTCGGCTAAAGTTCCATCACTGGATCGTCGGTAGTTGCGACAGATCCCACCGATGCACCAACAATATATTGCGAGCCGGCTTTTCGAGTGTTGTAGATGAATTGCGCATTAAAGTTAAATAAAATTAACTCCAGTCTTATATAATTAACTCAACATTATCAGATTATTGGTAATGAACACAGTAACAAAGCCTTGCTGAATGGCCTATCCTTTTATTTTTGATCGACTAAATAACTTCAATAAATATAACAGTATTGTGTATATATATATATATACACACAGTAAGCAAATTCCCCAGGACTATATCTACTATGAAATGGCTATGATATAATGACCTTACTATAATCAATATCAACAATATATTATTATTTAAAATCTATCTAATTAGCCAATTCGCTATTAAAATATCTACCCTATCAGTGTGATTTAATTTACTTATTATTAGTATCCTATTATTTTAAATGATGCCTAAACATACCCTCTAATGTTTTCAAGAAAATTCCCAATATTAAATGTAAGTCTTATCCTTTGAGAAAAATTACGGATTCCTTGCTAAAATCTCTGAGAGAGTCTTTTTGATACTCCCCAGCTCCTGACATTCCCCATGCTCCCCACATTCCCGCAAATCCCACAACGTCTTCCCTCTGACGTATACGTCGCCTTATCGCATAGAAAAATGGATGGGAAATCGACTTAGAATATTCACCTTGATAAAAACAACAGAGTTTAAACGCTATAGTTGAATGAAAATTAATACAATAAATTTAGTAAGGCAAAGAATAAACATCAAATTAAAATTACCCATGTAACCTAGTTTACCTCTTTTAAAATGTAATTAAAACAGTTATTAAATAGTTGAAATGGAAATTGTCCGTGGATGACAGACGGATACAGATTTGACCTGTGTGACGTCCACATGACCCCTCTAACACACAAAAGCGTATATCAAGAAGGCATCTTTGTTCACATACAACGCAATATAAAAAAACAAAATGAAGTATGCACATGTCTCAATAATAAACAAATCTTTGTGAAGAAACTAACAGTTGACACTCTGGAACACGGGCATGGATGAACTAGGTAAACTATCCTACAATGAATCAAACAACTGTTTGTACTGTATGAAATTATGAAATTAAAGAGAAATTACTTAAAATGTAGAGATCGAAAATGAGCTAATAAAAGCTCCATGCATTCAACTGTACATAATTCGGACATGCACTATTCATACATTATTGTCATTGGACTCTCTTATTAATTATTGTGGTCATTAATAACTGTATTGGCACATGCACACATATGCTAAAAGGTCAAAGAATAAATACTTTAAAATTGAATTAATAATATTATTAAAACACACATCAACCATACTTAAGTAGCACATAGCATATAACTGTCACTTGGTCTGTTCAGGGCATCACAATACTTTACCATCAGGTTAGATTTTAACAATGAAATAAAACTAATATTGGGGAAAACACATGCCAAACTAGAACTTTGGATTTTTTCAAAGAAACTTATTTAGCATCCCTACTACCGAAAAGTACTTCCTGACTATCTGACACCGTAAATGATAAAACGGGGCGTGGGGGAATGCGTAGTCTACCGGAAGTTAAAACGTGTAGTACTACGTCACACTTCTTTTGTGTATACACAGTTCAGTTCACATCGATAGATAGTTGCCATATATTAGGGGAAAATGGACAAACGAGAGGGGTCGATGAGGTAGATTGTTACATATGTCAGGATAACAATTTATCATAATATTATTAAAATTTGATTTTGATTTCATAATAAAAGAAACCTAACAGACATATGTACACATTGAATTTCCTCTGATTGCCCAAACAGTCCGTGTTTGCGCCGGGGTAGGTATGAGTCTTTGATTCGTATTTTCTATTTTAACATTCGTATAACGTTAAATGGTCGTATGATGCCCAAATTATGGTTACATTTTTACAAAATATTAATAATAATAAAAAACATTGTGCAAAAACATTATTTTTTCAAAATCATGCCTCGGAGATGCTTAAAATGATATGCAAAAAACATGCACAAACTCAACAAAATCACATATAAAAACAAATTTGCTTTTTTTCATTGTTGGCAGTTGAGAGGAACCATAAGACAACAACATATCCGTAGATCTCTGTATAGATCATCATTATTGAAGCATGGGTATTGCCGGATCCTTCATGCTCCGGTTGTTGAAGCTCCGGTTGTATTATACCGGACTCAGAAAGCTGATATGGATGTTCGACTGTGTATAATCCGACTGTGCTTTCGTAAGATTTGCGACGAAATTATTGAGACGAAGTCAACAATGATTTGACTGTCGTAAAACAGCTGTAAGAGTATTTTATCGGTATTTTACTATAATTAGATGTAAAATTCCAGGAATACAGTATATATTATGTTTGCGCATACGCAAAGAACTGTTTCCAAATCGGTAGCGTCACTTTTTATTGATGATGTTAAAACGTTCTTGAAGGACAAACGTCAATCTTGATTTTTATAAAAACTCGCGGCGTCCCGTTAGTTTTCTACGTACTTGTGTTTGTTAAAAGCTTAATATTAATTATAACTACCACCCAATAAAAATTCTTTGCTGCCTTAAAAACAATTTACAGCAGTGCTGAATGATAGACTTAACCGATACCTTGGCGAGCACAATATTCTCTCAGAAAATCAAGCCGGCTTTAGGCAAAATATACATACACTAGACCATATTTACCATTATTGCAATTGCAAATGCAAACGTATTGCAATTTCTCACAGAAATGTTTAAGTCGAAGGAAAAATAAATCTTGTTCTACTCCTTTGTGATTTTCCAAGCATTGGACTCCAGTTTGGCGAATAGGTCCTTGGAGAAAATTGCTCCAATCTGTCATCGGTGGTACTTCTTTAACGTTATTCAAAGTATGTATCACAATATTAAATCCTGTGTGTCCGTAAATAGACAAGAGTCCGAGTTTTTTTCAGCCCAAGTTGGAGTACGGCACAGATGAAAATCATTAAAACGTATTCAAGACACGTTTCTACGAAAAATAACGTATATACAGAAAAGTAAACCCTGTATATTTTATATGTAGAACTTGGAAGTTACCCAATCGAATAATCATCAAATCACGCGTGATATTTTTTGGGAATAATATCATTTTAAGCAAAGAAGTATATTGTCGCATGTATAACCTCGAACCACGAATATAAAAGGATTAAAATACGTCAAACACATCTACAGAACACTGATGTGATCTGAACCAGGAAAACACAGTATAACACAAATATATGTCTCCCCAATAAAACAAACTTTAGTAGATCATTTCAAACAAGGGTGGAACTCCCCAACTAAAGATTCATCTAGGGTTAAAATTAGTTTAAGGATACCATTGAATTTGAGCCGTGTCTAACCACTCTCCCAAAACGTCAATACAACCATTGCTTAAATTCCCGCTCGGCAAACCATAAATTCCTTTATAGAACTGGACGCTGGGACTAACAAGGACGTATTCCTTACCACCAAAGAAAGTGCTCACATTGTCAATTAAACGATTTAGCTGATGAGTTCATTATCTGCTGGTTGCCTTTGTTTAAACAAAAATAACGCAGTTAATCATTCCATAACAGGGATTTTAATACGGGCTATTTCGGACAATAAAACATCGTTATAAAAACATTGTTTATGAAAATAAAAATGAGATAACCTGTTTAAAATTACCAATTAAATTTTTATTTTACATATGCAACTTTTAAAGTCGAAATTAAGGTTTTATTTATACCCCAGCCAACCCCGTTTTCGCTTCTTGTGAGAAGGGGTGTGATGGGGTATGAAAGTTTATACTCGGAACACGTAATGATATTTTCCGTCTAATTTTGAACATGCACGACGGGCATGTCACCTTGCAAAATTTACACATGCCCGACTTGATGTTTACTGACCGCGGCTTCGGGCTATCGCTAATGTCACAGACTAATTGTCTGGTTGTTTGCAATTGTTCCTGTTTACATTTTTAATTTATAATATTATGGTAAATACGTTCGACGAGATGATCGAACATAGGTAACCGCGAGAAAGGCACTTGCATTTAACGTATTGATTGCACATATTGCTTAATGTATTACATGAGTTGTACATTATTGAATCGTGTATATTTTTTAATTTTGGGTGACAAGATGTTCATGTACTTGTATGTTATGTTTTGTGTCATAGGTTAGAATTATCACAGTCACATTTTTATTACAGTCACACTAAACTTAAACTTATCCTTTTCTACGTGATATAAAGTTATGCTATATGATTATTTTATGAGATGTGTGTGTGTGTGTTTCCTTTGGTCGATCACATTACGTAGGTCCGCCCTGAATTCCATTACAAGATGGGAAATTTTATATTAGCAGGATTTAATACGGATATTTCGACAAGTAATCATGTTTAAAGACATATTTACAAAAAGCATGCGATAACCTGCTTAAAATTACGTTTAATTAATTTTAAATTTGCAAATATGCAAACTTTTAAAAGCTGAAATTCAGGTTTTTATTTCATATCCCAGCCAACACCGATTTCTCTTCTCAGAGCAGGAGCTGGATGGATTATGAAAGTTAATACTCGGACTACGTAATGTGCCAAGTTACGGTTTAAGGCCATAGTAATACTACACTTGATTATTTTTTGCATATCTCCGGTTAAAAAATGAATCTGGATATGTAGTTGTTTCCGAAAGCATAAGGGTAATAAATAGCAGTAAGCAATGACAAAATGCATCAAATCAGTAGCGTTATTATTGTTCGCGGTCCAGGCCAAAGGTTTGCAAATCAATGCTTATTTAAGTCTAAGTACGGGTCCATCTCTATAGGGGAGGAGTCAGCTTGAATTTAGTTCCTGCTGGCATCAAAGCTTATTCAAAGGTCAAATGAGAGCACAAATAACTATCAAACATAAGTATGGTGTATTTATCAATGTCCGTTACGTAAATGAGAGGTGATTTATGTATCAACCTGTTCTAAATTATTTGGATACCGTACAAGAAATAAAATACATTTCATGCTGTCAATTTAATGTAAATTGAAATGGATGTCAAGTAAGTGTGAAAACCTTAATTCTATATGTGTATGCTCATAATGAATGATAAATACGATTTTCAGGAGATTAATATACAATTAAATATATTAATTAATATTTGCATGTTTAGCAGAATTGTTATACAAAATAAAACTTAACCCTTTGTGTTTGTGATGTCCTTTTCATTTAAAATTACTTTTGCCTCTTGTTTGTCTGTTGCGTGTTTGTTTCTGTGTTTTGTGTTGACTGTCCTCCTTAAAAGCTACTTTCCCTGTCCGATCTTTTCATATTTCTTTATGCAACGAATGTTTCTACTATACAGCTTACTACCATACTATCCTAATATATGCGTCCAGCTGCTGTATTATGCTAGTTGTGTACACGTGCTATTGTTCGACGACTTAAAGTGTCAAGGATCAACCATTTAAACTACACATATACATTATTTATGTTTATACTTATCAATTTAGGAATCAATGCATTATCAAAAGAAAGTATTTTGCATTTCTTAATCAATATAAATACAATTACCGCCGAACACATATTTTGCCGAAGCTTCTTGTTGTTGTTTCCACTGTTATTCCAGATAAGATTATGTTATTTTAAAACAGTTTGCAGGATAAAAAGCCAAACGTGACTATATGTTGTAAGATAAATATATACGTTGTGTGTAAAATATATATAATTGATACGAAAATATATATGATACAGACAAATTTATATTTACTCCCGAAAAATATGTATTTGTCCCTAAAATATATATTGTTGAGGCAAATATATATGTGACTCCGGAAAAATAACATTTGTCCCCAAAATAAATATTGTAGGACGAAATATAAATGTTATTCCGAAAATATATTCGCCTTTCTAAAAATATTGTCTCTCTAAATATATATTGAAGAGATAATATGTATATATTTCGAAACAACTCAACAAGCTGTTTTCTATTAATTAAAACTTGAATATAATGGAAATGATTATTGGAAGTTTGTCAGCCGCACAGGTGTCACATCTATTGATGTATGGGTATGTCCATCTTTCATGAAAACCAATAGAAACTGTCGCAATCATCTTTTCTTTTGTTTCTACAACTGAGGTGTCCAGAAATAATAGTACATGCATTTGATGCCATTTTTCTGATCTTAATTCTCTTGGAAACTACAACGCAAGTATCTCCGGTGACATTTTTCTTCCTGAAATTCTTGACAAGCAGACCGTCCTCTTATTTCTAGCATGT